>SNQJ01S0025187.1:190813-216156 GCA_010110895.2 Picea sitchensis
AGAGGATAGGGGGTCTCATCACGAGCCAACCTATTAGGTTTATGGGTACCTAACAGTATGACATTGCCACCATATGGTTACCACACCAAGACAGTGACCTTTGGTTGCATGGCCAAGGGAAAGGGGGTCTCATCACGAGCCAACCTTCTCATCTCTGTGAAAGTACTTGTGGGTAACGTTGTCAACTCTAGTCACCATGCCAAGGTAGTGTGCTCTGGTTAGCCCTTAAATAAAAAGAAAAAAAGAAGAAAAAGAAAATAAAAGAATAAAGCAAGAAAAAGAATAAAGGAAAGAATGGGCTTGGAAAAAATGCATCCATGACAGGTACAACTCACCTTCTAAAAAGGCACCCACAGATAACATTATGCATCCTTGGCCCTCACTACACCCACATGTCTAGACCTCTCCTAGCCAGATCACCTCACTTACATGGCTTGGATGAAATCTTCCTGGAAACTTTCCTTTTCTTGTGGACACTAGCCCAATAGGACATCTTGTCTTTTTCTCTAATCTTGTATTGCAAGTTTTTGTAATGTCTTTGAGCTATTGACTAGGGTTTTTATGCATATGTTTAATAATATTGATGATGAGATGTGATTAACATTGCTATGATCTCGGTGACTAATGAGCCCATGGAGGGCATAGCTTTTGATGTGTAGGACCATGCTTGATGGACAGGTACCATTTGGACTGGTACACATGGGGATATGACCAGTTTGGACCTCCATGGGGCTGAAGAGCCCACCAGATGGATGTTAAGACCCCATCAAGGGGTAGACATAGGATAGAGATGGATCAGGGCTTTTTCACTGGAAAGGAAGAGGACGCTCCATCAGAGGCACTTTGGCAGGACTAGACCTGGGGGGAATGACCCCTTTTCAGTGGAATGCCAGCCTTGGAAGGCTTGGGACGTCTCCATCTTCACCATGACATCATTCAGCTTCATGGATTCTTTTGGAGGCAGACTGGGCAGCAGTGGCACATGTGGCATGTTGGAGAGGCCCCTGGGGGGCTAACGTTTTTCTCCTTGGTGTCTCATTTTCCCTAGAAAGGGCTCTCGCCTCCCTTGAAGGGGATTTTACTCTCATTTTTACTTGATTATGAATTTTTACTTTGCATTTAATGTAAAAATAGTATGATTTTGACATTATGGCCCTGTCGACTTTTTTATGACCTAAAAGGTAAAATTAGGTCATTGATACACTATATATTGAGGGTTTTGACTCTCATTTTGATCATCATCTATCACTCACTCCTTCGTGAGGTATGATTTTAGCGCCCTATTGGGGTTTTTGGATGATTTTAAGAGAGGCACACTTGTTGAAGGAAAACTTTTTTGGCATTTATGGTGTTTCTCTTGAAGGAAGGTTTTACAAGTAGGGTTTGCATGGTTATCTCTTCATGAATTGTAAGTTTTTTTTCTGCAAAACTTCTTATTGAATGGTTGTAGTTTAAATTTCTTGCATATTACTTGTAAATTTGCTGAATCAAAACCCTAAGTGACAAGCACATTTAATTGTTTCTTGTCTCATGTCCCCTGATAGAGAAATTTTCAGCCATTGAAGAAGGAAGAGAGAGCCTAGCCATAGCTACACTCTCATTCTTGTTCTCCCTGAGCTAGTCGTACTATCCAGAAGCTAAAGAGAGTGAGACGTCCTTGGCCTAGTTCTTCTACACCAGGGCCGTGCCATTATAGGGTTTGCTGAAAAGGCCTTGTTGTAGCAGCACCTTGCCTCTTGAAACCCTCATGCTTTGGTTGTCTTTGCTTTATCCCCAGCTAGTCATTTTCCCAATTTGATCTAAAGAAGGAGGAGAGAGCACAAGGCCTTTCTTTAGCAACACCGGAGTGAGCCTCTCTCCCCTAGGGTTTCGTTTCTGAAGCCCTTCCATTGCATCACTTCAGAACCCTTCCCTCTAGTATTTAGTCACCCTCCTTCAACTCTTGCGTCCTTCTTATTGACTCCATTAAAACCTAAGGCACTGATCTAAGCCTCCATCGTTGAAGTGGTTTGATCCTAAACACTCTCAAAATACTTTTTTATTTTATTTGAAACCCTAGTCCTATTACTGCTGTCATCATTGGCTATTATCATCATTGTGCAGCAATTTTTTTCCTTATAAGCAATTGAATGGTGTATAAATCATTTATTGAATGAAGGATTGATTGGATATATTGATTGCTACATCATTTTGGTGTTTATTGGTGGAGTGATATTATTTCATTGCTATATTGACAAACATTGACTTCATCAATATTTATTGTTGTAATTGCTTATATGTTGAATTAGCATATGATCTTTGATATATGAAGTACTAACCAAGATTTTCACGTATAAGTTTCTTGTTGATTTGTCCCGGACAGGTGCTTTTCTTCTTATTTGGTTACTTCTTATTATTGGTTGTTTATCCGGATCTTCTACTTGGTGGTGACTTGTGAGGGGGATTTACACTTTGGCCTTATCATCCTTCACCTTCTCAAAGATCCAGGTCACCAAGGACGCCTCCCTTGGGCCTTACTACCCAGAATAGAAAGAACCATCCCATTGAGGTGACATTGGGTGGGATTGGTTCCTGTTACGCTAGTTTATCCCTTTATCTTCTAACCTATTACCATAAATACAAACTATGCAATAACAAGCTAGATCATTGGGGGTTAAGGGGGGACGAGCATAGTGGTATTTCATTTGATTTCCAAGTTCCATTTACCTTTTCCAATTGCCTTGTTTTCTTGATTGTCAACTTTCCCATTGTTGGCATGACGGATGTGGTAGAAATAGGTGTTCATGCCTTTAATAGTGTTCATGATCCTCTCAATGATTCTTTTGAGTGCAGAGTTTTTTTAGTTGGCTCTCTTGACAAAATACCTGATGATTGTTTTGGAGTCTCCTATTATGGTTAACTTTTTAATATGATGATCCCTTGCGATTTCGATCCCTTTCAGGAGAGTGTAGGCCTCAGCTGCATTATTTTTGGTGATGCCAAGATTCCAAGAATAAGTAATCATCATTTGACCTCTAGGTTTAAAGAGAACCCCTCCCGCACTTGCCTCCCCTGGGTTCCCTTTAGAAGTGCCATAAAAGATTAGGACATGATTTTTTTGTGAGCTTAACTAGGTTGTAAACTCTTGAGGAGTATACTGAAGTTGTCAGCATGAAACATTTTTTATCATACAAGGGGCAAAGAGATCTTGTAGGTTGAGTTTATTTATCCAGACTTCTTCATCTTTTCTCATCAATGCCCTTTCCATGGTGAATGTTTTTTTGCTTGACAAGAATTCACTAAGCTGACCGATGAAGTTTATCACTACTGCCTGGGGGTAGATGATCTTTTCTTTGAAGATTCTTTTGTTTCTCGCTAGACATATCTTCCAGCAAACAAATTTGATGGATGCCTTCCAGGCTCTGCTGAACTTTTGTTTTCTCTTGAGCGATCCTTTATATTGTTTCTCCCATTTTCCTATCAGGCTTCTGGTGTTTGTGGGCTTGGACACGTAAGTGGCTAATTCCTTGTACACACTATTCATAACCATCCTGGTGAAGTTGCAATGCAGGAACAAATGATATGAGATTTGCAGGTTGTTGTTGCACAAAGCACACCTAAATGAGCCCGAAAAGCCTCTTTTGTTTAAATTATCCCATGTTAGGATTTTTTTGTGGGCTAGCTGCCAGCAAAAGATGTTAATTTTGGGGGGGTTGTTTGAGTTCCATATCTCTTTCCAAATGGCCGATTTGGGGGGGATACCACTATCTTCAAGGAGCTTCTTGTATCATGATTTTACTGTGTACCCATATTTCCCCCAACTTTTGTCATCCTTCTTCCTTAGATGGACTGGAGTAGATCCTAAAATGTTTTGGAGGAATTGTTTGGCATCTTCTGTCAATAGGGGAGGGACTTCCCCCAGATTCCAACTTCCCAATTTCCATTTGGGTGCCAATTTGATATGTCATAGAGGGTGTCTCTTCCTTCCAAGGTTAACCAATGTTTAAACTGATTCAAAGAGGGGATTTTTTTATAGGATTCCACTATCTGAGTAATTGTCCTCCCAAATCTTGATTTTTTTCCCATTGCCTAGGTCCCAATTCAGGTGGGTTTGTATTAGAGGGACGGACGCCCAGATTAGCTTCTAGATAGGCGAACCTGCTTTCCCAAGATTTTCTCCTTCCACACACCTTTTTTTGTTTGTGTTCTTGTATTTGTTGCAGAGCACTTTCTTCCACCATTCCTTGCCACCTATGATGATTCTCCATATTACCTTTGCTCCTAAAGCTAGATTTAGCTTTTCGGGATGTCTTATTCCTAGCCCCCCATTTTCTTTTGGGGCACAAGTGGTAGCCCAATTTACCATATGGAAAAAAAATTCATTATCTTTGCCCCCTTGCCATAATAATTTTCTTGTAATTTTGGTCAATTCTTTTTTAATTCCAGCCGGGGCATGGAGGGCTAAAAATTGGAAGATTGGGAAGGATGAGAGGATTGCTTTTATTAGAACCACCCTTCCTATTGGATTTAACCAAGTGGTTCCCCATATTTCAAATTGATCCTTTAAATTTTGGAGGATACTCTGCGAAGCCTCCCAAGGTAGGGCCTTGATGCT
Organism: Picea sitchensis; assembly: GCA_010110895.2. Lineage (NCBI taxonomy): Eukaryota > Viridiplantae > Streptophyta > Pinopsida > Pinales > Pinaceae > Picea > Picea sitchensis. The sequence continues at coordinate 195,408 of SNQJ01S0025187.1, forward strand.
TATTGGCATGCCTAAGTACTTGAAGTATTTCCAATCCATAGTGAAGGGGAATTGGAGGACATGTGCAATTCTTGCCTTTGTTCCTGCTTTTACATTCCAAGCATAGATATGGCTCTTATGTTTGTTAATGAGTCCTCCCGAGGCTTGTTCATATTGATCTAGGGAAGTTTTAAATCTTTGGGACATTACATGAGAGGATCCTCCAAGGAGAAGGGTGTCATCAACGAATTGAGAGTTGTTTATTCTTCTGACATGCCTCGCAATTTTTAGCCCCAAGAAGTTTCCTGTGATCCTTTCTTGTTCCAGCCTTTTGTTTAGATTTTCTTCCATTATAACATACAACATCGGGGACAGAGGGAAGCCTTGTCTGAGACCTCGTGTGGCTTGGAAGAATGATGTTGGGTGTCCATTGATCAGAGGATCTATCCACGAGGTCAAGATACAATCTTTGATCCAGGAAATGAAGGAGCTTTGGAATCTGAATTTTCTAAGCACTTCATAGAGAAATTCATGATTTACTCTATCGAAGGCATTTTCCATGTCAATTTTAATTATCATTCCTTTTTCTTTGTTCGTTACAATGGTATGGATTGCTTTCTAGACCAGGATTATGTTGTCCCAGATTTGTCTTTCAGTCACGAAGCCCCCTTGATTGGGGAGGATAATTCTTGGAAGAAGGTGCTTCAGACTAGATGCAATAATTTTGGTAAGGATTTTGTAGGACGCATTACATAGGGAGATGGGGAAAAAGAGGTCAAAGGTGTTTGCGTTTTTGTCTTTGGGGATCGACACCAAGAAGGGGGATTTAGTGGCTCCCCCTATCTTGCAATTTTCATGGACGTATCTAATCATACGTAGTAAGTCCTTTTTAATAATTTCCCAACAGTGTCTGTAGAAGTGGAGAGTGAACTCGTTCGGCCCGGGTGCTTTATCTGGATCAAAGTGGAAAACTACTTCTCTGACTTCCTCTTCTGTGACTTTCTTTACCAGATCTTGATTTTCCTAGTCCGTTATTATTTGGGGGATCAGCTCCATAAACTTTAGTCTTTGAGATTTATTATCTTCACCATATTGAGTGTAGACGATTTTGAAATGGGAGGAGGCTTCAATTTTTATCTCTTCGAAAGAGTTAATTGTTTCCACCGAGGCTTTTTTAATTTCATCTATTGAGTTTCTATCTAGTCTTGCTTTGGCGTGTTTATGAAAGAAGGAGGTGTTTTTGTCTCCTTGTTTGAGCCACAGGGCTCTAGATTTCAGTCTCCATTCCCTTTCTTCGTTTTGAAGTCCCTTTAAGTAATTATGGAAGTATATTTTCTCCTGCTCCAGATGTTCAAGTTGTACTTCCTTGGCCTCAATATCCATATTGATCTCTTCTAATTTTTGTTTGTGTCACTGTACTTCTTCCTTTGTGCTGAGGAAGGTGACTTTTGCCCAATCCTTTAAGGCTTGTTTTGTTTTTTTTTTTAATTTTTTCTCCCAGATAAACACTGGGGTTCCATTCACCCAAGTGGACCAGGTTGAGGAGATTAAGGAGAGAAAGTTCAGAGAGTCCATCCAGAGGGGATTGAATCTGAAGGGGATGGGTCCGAGGTTTTCATCCTTTTATAAGGTGAGAGTTATGGGGCGATGGTATGAGATTCCCCAAGGGATCATTTGGGAGGTGATGGCAAGTGGGTGAAAGAGGAGGGAGTTGTGGATGAGGAAGTGATCTAGTCTAGCGGTTATGTGTCCCACCCATGTCCTTTTGTTGTTCCAAGTGTATTTTCCTTTGGAGGTTTGACATCAAAAAGATCAAGTTTCGAGACCAGATCCTCCATATTTTCTCTAAACTGATCTCTTACAATGGACCCCCCCTTTTTCTCCCCTTGATGCAGGGTTGTGTTTAAATCTCCAGCTATTATATAGTTTTCTTGAGCATAAACATCCTTTAGTTTCATTAGTTTTTCCCAGCAATCTTTATTTTCCATAATATTGTTTGGCATGTAAACATTGCAAATAGGATAGATAATACCTATTTGGAGGTGCTTTAGCTTTACCAGTGTCCAGTGTCTTGAATCCACTCTTTGTTCCTCCTTGAAGGTTTGAGTGTTTCAAACTGTGCAGATACTGCCTAAGGCACCTCTTGTGCTTATCGTTGCTCCACTGCTAGGGTTCCATATTTGTTTTATTTCTCCGAGGGCCTCTTCACCCTCCTGAATTAAGAGGATTTGGGGTTTTTCTGTTCTGATTATCTTTCTCATTGCTTCTTCTTCTTTTTTTTGGCCCAGACCTCTGCAATTCCAGGAGACAACCTTCATTACTTACTATTGTGCTGTGTGTCCCCTCCTTTCGAGGGATGAGGCTGCCCCTTGGTTGGATGGGCTTTCCCATTTTTCTCTTATTTTCTGAGAATTTCTTCCAGCATTGGTTGGGTTACTAGTTCTTTGTCCTGAGTGGTCACTTTCTCTCTTCTGGCTTTATTTGTTTTTCTTCCTACTTTTGTGTTTGGACCAATCTTTGGTATTTCTATTTCCATTTCTTCTCCAGATTCTTCTTGGTTGTCTTCTTCCTACTCTTGATGGATGACTGGAAGTTGGGGGTCTGGACCTTCTACCTGGATCTCAATAACTGCGTCCGGGTCTTGAGTGTTTTCTTCTCTGTTTTCCTTGGCACTGATCAGCTCTGGATCTAGGGTTTCCATGGATTCAAATTTGTTCTTGTTTCTTTCAACTTCATATTCGATCTATATTGTAGCCTTCCCTTTACTTGGTGATGGGGTTCCAATGTTGTTTTTCATTCTGGTTGCGGGTTTCCTGATCTGTTCACCATTTTTTTGTGTTTTTCTTGTTGCCACTATTCAAAAGCCTTGTTTTCTGTATGCTCCTGGGATGCCTTGGGGTAGTTTTTGGGAAAGTGACCATATTCATGATAGTATTTGCATTTGAATGGGAGTTGTTCGTAGTCCACCATTTGGATGTAATTCCAACCATCTAATATGAGTTGTATTGATTCTAGTAGTCCTTTTTTAGATCCACTTCGACACATAACCATTCACAATATTGTTGGGCATCTCGTTGTTTGGCTCGATCAATGAACCTACCCAAGGCATTACCTATGTTTTTTATTGTTTCATCGTTCCAGTGGTGTAGGGGTAGGAAGGGAAGCATAACCCAAACCGGCACAGCAGAGGGGATATCGTTCTCTGGACTGAAGTCTGGTGTCCACTTGTTTAGATACATTCCTCTAGTCTCCATGAAATGAGGACCATTTTGGAATATCAGATCACAGTCTGCTTTACTTTCAAAGAGAAAAACATAGAATCCCTTTCCACAAAAGGTTGTAGAGAGTTGTCCTTTGATTTTTTTCCTCTAGTTCTGATCCATCCATAATGCCATAGCTTTGGGGGACGGCTAGTGTCCTGTAAATTGACCTATTAATCCATTTTCATCCAGTTGAAAAGTAAAGGGCCGCAACGAGGTGGAGTGGACTGCCACCTTTGGTATTTCTTCTTATCTTTTGACAAACTAGGAGGTTTTCTCTACCTTAACTGATTTCGTATATGAGGAGATCAACATCTGAAACACTGCTAGATCGGGTGGCTGCAGGGGTGTTGGCAGCAATAATGTAATTTCTATTGTTTATAAGCTACCTACACAGGGTCTCTAAATTTTCATTACTTGTCATGAGCAACGACACTTATCACTTGTCATTGTTTTTACACCTCTTCCTTTCGATTTTTGTTTTCATAACTGTAAGCATGAAAACTCGCAGCTGGAATTCACACTTTGTTTCGATTTTTTCAAAGGATAACTATTCATACGATCTATTGTCGAATTGTCGTATTTTGCTATGAACATGATTGTTTTCCTAGTTTATAACTCCTTGGTCCTAAACATGCCTTGATTACATAAGTGAAAGACCTACATTCATTTATATTCGATTAATATCAATGGGGTTTTTGATTCATAAAAATTTTAATTTTCTAATGTTTAATTGATACATTTACCTTGTAATCAAGTCATGAGTGTGCGTTCTATGGTATTCAAGTGCTTACATCCTTACACTACCCATGTCCCAAGGTATCATATGAGGTACAACGTGATATTATTGCTCTGTATGGCCTCGGGCTTCACAATCTCATTCCCACACATGGTGATTAATGTCTCTTCCTACCATTTTGAACTGTCATTGCATTGTTCTGTGGAAATCCAGGGCTATGGCTCTGTGTTTTTTCTATCAAACCCTACCTCTGATTTTTGTGTTGTTTCCCTTCTGTTAGCCATGGCTCTAGTGGTAAGGATTGAGCCCAACGGTATCCAAACCTTGTTATCGTGTGACAATTCCAGAGACGACTTAGAAAGGAATGCATGGCGTTTGTTTATTGAAAAGTTTGAGGGTTTCAATCTAAGAGTTGCCCAAGAATTCGCATTAACTATCGATGGTTGCAGAGAAAAGATAAGCGACATGCAACTTGAGGTAAATGAATATTTTTTAAGCCAATCTACGGGTTTACCAGCTGTCGGCCAAAAGTGGTTTAAGAACGCAAAAGTCGAAGAGGTTCCCTGGTCATTGTTGTTCACCTCAAGGAAAATTACCAGTTGTGATTGAGGTATGCCTGTCTCATCTTTAAAACCTAGATGGCATGATCTGTTAGCTATTGTGAAACAGTTTATTACATGTGAAGGGAGATTTGGGTTTGTTTTCTTGTATCACCTGTGATTGCTTATGAGCTTCATTGATTTCCCGTTGAACATGCCCTACTTTCTCCTTAGAAGCCTGTACAAGATGGGAAAGTGGTTTAGGAGGCAGAAGTATGATTCTAGTTTGTTCCATCATGGTTTAATTAAGATTATCATTGTGCATCAGTTGCAATTAAACAATGATTGTTGGGATTCTTTTGTATTATGAAATGGTTTCGGTAATTGTGAGTTGGGACAGGTTGACAAGCCTGTTATCACAAAAACCCTTGTGAAACCTGCCATCTCTCCTCCTTCACTCATGCCCTGTGATCCTGTCTCTCATTTGGAACCCTCGACCTACCCTGATTCTACTCAACCCGACACTCAACCGGATTCGTATCCTAAGAGTTGTACTAAGGCTGTTAAAAAACCCATAGGGAAGAAGATTAGGTGCAACGTCAATGTTAATTATAACAGTAAAAGGGCCTCTCATTGGGTTTCACGATGTGCTCGAAACAAACCCAAACCCTGTGCAGAAACGGAAAACATAATTGAGATAAGTGAAGACTCAGATTTGGAAATTGAAAGGTTCTTGGCTGAAGAGTATCCATTTTCATATGGACTTTTCCCTGACAGACCCTACGATTATGTTACCAGCCTGCCACCGTGTCTAAAGGACAATCTTGATTTTCCTGGCATCAAACTCCAATTGTTAATGATATCAATGCCAATGTACAGTTTCTACAGCCTCAGTGTAATGAATGTCGATCCTGGATCGACAGGTATTATGCAGATGCGCCTTTGCTACAGTCCAGGATTAAATCTCTGAAAGACCAAGTGGATTCATTGACAAACAAGAACTGTAGGCTTCAATCCATAGCTCAAGAAAAGGAAAAACGCCTAAAAACTACATGGTCTGTTATTTTTAAAAATGTGGAGGCGGCGACAACAATAGTAAATTCCAAGATTGCTTGATATGTTTTGATTTGAGGTATGATATTTTTCAAGTTTAGTATGATTTTGTCTTCCTCAATTTAGGATACATGATTTGTTTTCATAGATTACCTTTTAGTTTGTTTTGTTTGATTGAAAAAAATAGGATTGTATTTATAATTATAACTAACTACAAAATCGTGAGATTCTGTAGCCAGTTAGAAAAAAATTGAATTGTTTGTTTTGATAATTGAAAATACATCTAAAATCTTCTTATTTTTATTTGTTTTCAGGAACTCATGATTTTCAAAGAGATATGAAGCATTGTTGAAGATCTCCCAGCCACATCAGCTTTGTGTTTTTAGTAAATAGATTAGGTTGTTAGTTTTTGATATCAAGTAAAATCTGGGAGGTTGCATCCCCCACATTTTTGGAACAGATTTGATATTATCAATAGGAAACATTTTGTTCCTAAACCTATATAAGCATGTTATTTTGTAAACTTGAAATCATCTCTGCCTGGAGCAAAAACTATGGATTTCTCATTTACAGACTTGAATGGAATATGATATTTGTCACAGCTTTAGCTTCTCCATATCGTGTTTTTATTCAAGCCATGATTATTTCAATTTGTAATTAAATTATGATTGTTTTAGCTGTCGTGGTTTACTACAAGTTGGCATGATTAAAATTTACATGTTATCCATGTTTTATGTTCCAGATTTAACACACAACAATCATTTTGTTCACACTTAGATTAAGAGATTTATCTTCATCATTTGTTGAACATTTATACACAAGTTCTCACAGTAGGATTTATCTTAATGTGGCTACTTGTGAAATGAATAGATTGTTGTGATTATACCTCTTATATGTTCTATCATTCGAATTCAATCATTATTGCTTCACGTTTATGAGAAGCAATTGCAGGATCTGTTGCGGGTTTACCTCATCAGACAGGGAGATTGGATGTTGCACATTGAACAAATATTGGATGCGATAACAGGTCAGTTTGTTAGTTTGATTTCATTAGTTTAAATATAGAAGTTTTATGTAGTTAAAATATATTCTACTATCTATGATTTCATTTTTCAATTAGACAGTTTTATATTCTATTTCTTGGTTATAAACATTATAAGAAAATAAATCAAAAAGATTGAAAAATAGCTTTGTTGTTGCAATTCATATTCAATTTTCGCGGATTTAGAATAAAATTCATATTTTGTAAATGTTATATATATATTAGAAATAGAATATTTTGTATATATTGTACATATAATAAGTAGAGTTATGTTATAAACATTAGTCAGTTAAATTGTGAATATATATTAGATCTATATATAGTTTTCAACGATTACTATTAATCAAAGTTTTTACATTTCCTTTAGTTTTGTTTTTCATTTTCTTTAGGACTTAGATCAGCCAATGGAGCCTCTAAACCCGTCGGAGTGGATTAATCCAAACGGCTTGGGTTAAGTAGACAACCCCAGACCGGATTCACTCCTCCAGTTGACAAGCAGTCAATTTCGCCCATTAACAAATGGCGCTAGAAAGAGGGCCTGAAAATATTAATGGCACGAGGAGGTCGTAAGAATCCTGCACCACCTACCCGCTCACCTATAGTGACTAGAAGTCATTCAGACGACAACATTGTCCCTCAAACAACAACCACATCAAACGACGATCTACGGATCACAGTTGAACTAGTAACTCCAAATCCTACGGGTGGTGACATACAAGAGATTGTTCGTCAATCTCTCATTAGAACACACAGTGCCTTAGCCCGTATAAGACAACCAAACCAACCTTTGAATCAACCATTAGAATTCTATGATATTAGAGAACAACTTGGAGATACTGACCTTACTTTAAACCCTACAGAGCCAATCCTCACTCCTACCGCAGGAGGATCTGGTATAACACCATCACCACCTCCTTCATCTCCTTCTTCTTCTAAAGAGGAATCCTTTGACGAAGGCATATCCTCATCCCAGCCTTCGACACCACCCACACCTATGGCTAACCCGAACAACCCCGCCAGACGTTGGCTCGACCAAGATGCAGTGGCCATACCTGGGCCTCAACATCCTTTACCAAAGCACCCGGAGAAATGGCTCCCTAAATTTGACCCGGACTCCAAACAGATTGTTGAAGATCACATCAAAAATTTTATGTTATCCATTAGACTCCGTAGTGTTGAGCATGAAGATGTAGTCTGTAGATTGTTTCCCTACACCTTTGAGGGCAATGCCTCTACCTGGTACTTTGCCCAACAGCCCCACACCATCGTGTCATGGGAGAAATTTGAATCATGTTTCCTTGAGAAGTTCGGAGATGACAAGTCTCCTGAAGTTCTAGTCATGGAGCTTTCTAGTTCAAGAATGAACCCCAAAGAAAAGATCAAAGACTTTAATCAAAGGTTCTTGACACTAAAGAACCGAATCCCCACAGATTCGATGCCTGCCAAGAATCTTATTATCACATATTATACGAAATCCTTACATCAAAACATAGCCATTTGGGTAAAGAGATCCAATAAATCCTCATTGTTAGAAGCCTTTGAAGAGGCCAGTCAAATCGAGAAATACATCCTCAGTTTAAAAGACACTACTAGCAACGAGACAGAGACTAGTTCATCTTCCAAAAAGAAAATCGAAATCCTCCCTAGACCTTCCCAAAACAAAGCTCAACCTGAAAGATCAGATTTAGGAAGCTTCTTCGAGCAAAGGGCCTTACAAACCCCCTTTTAGGAAGCCTTTTCCCACCAGCCGACCTAATTCAAATACTGAATGCCTAAATCTAGAAAGCCTGCAATTTGCTATTCAAATGATTCTAGAAGCACATGATAACTTGATTCCTCTCGAGATTCCTGAAGAAGTAGCTGAACAAAAGATAGTAGAAGAAGATGAATCTTTTCTGAACATTTTTGGACATTTTTTGGATAGAATTTTTCAAGCTAATTTCGAAACAGTGCATCCTTACAATACTAGGAGCAAGACAACAAATAAGCCTTCTTCTGAAATCATTACGACTTTGCCTCCAAAATAGTCTAAATCGATTGAGACTAAACATAATTTAGTAAACCCAAGTTTATATTATGATTTGGTCGAAGATTTAAAGAAGCTTTGGGCTAATATTTTTGTTTATGGATTATTAAAATTCCCTTTTCTTCTGCAAAAAATGCTACAAAATATTGCAGAGAACAGCAAAAATGGCAATCCAAGCAGTAACAAAGGTGTTCAGAACAACCCCAAAGTTCCTCAGAAGGCCTCCGCCAAAAATACTTCTGATCCTCACGATAAAAGAGACCTTCCTGTAAATAATGTAACAAATGTAGATAAACCAGTTTCAGAGGCTGTGAGTAAAAAGCAACAATCTTCCACTGTTAATACTCGCAGAAATGTCCCTCCATTTTTGTTAACTTTTGAAATTTTCAATAGGAACGTACAAAACTGCATGGTAGATTCAGGTGCGTCATCTAATGTAATGTCATGGTCTTTTTGTCAAAAGATTAATGCCGAAGTTCAACCATCCAGCTTGAAAATTATCCAGCTTGATCGAACTAGTGTTAAAGTGATAGGCGAATTAAGAAATGTGCTTATAAGATTGTCATCTAATCCTAAAGTTCATCAAGTGATTGATATTATTGTTGTAGATATCCCATAAGTTTATGGTTTGTTTTTAAGCAGAGACTGGTCAGAACAATTACACGGCTACTTTGCGATAGATTGGTCTCACTTGTGGCTACCCGAGAATGGAAAGCCCAACAGAATCAAGGTAAATCGCGAACATTATCTGAAGTTCATGGTCACTGATTTAAATGATCCCAATGAACCATTCACTCCTTCTACCGATTCGCCCAAAATACAGGGGATGGATACTTTTTTTGGTAATTTCATAGCTGAAACTTCCACCATCACTAACCCAGAACAACAGTCTGAAATTTTGACATACACGCAGACAGCATCTTCTGCCCAGTGGTCACATGCAACCAACGAAAATCAAATATGGTATCTTTACTTTGATGGGTCAAAAGCTAGGGAAGGAGCTGGTGCAGGTTGCATGTTCATCGATCCAGTAGGTAACAAGATTCTGATTGCTTACAGGTTAGAATTTGAATGTACAAACAACATGGTCAAATACGAGGCACTCCTGCAAGGCCTTAGAAAAGCGTTAGATTTGAACATTCAAAATTTGACTGTTTTTGGTGATTCAGAAATCATGGTTAGACAGGTAAAAAATGCTATCCACTGTTTATCTTCGCACCTTAAAAGCTACATAACTGAGGTATGGAATTTGATGAATAAGTTTGTCGCATTTAACATAAATTCTATTCCTAGATTGAATAATTCGAAAGCTGATTTCTTAGCTAACGTTGCTTCAAAACTTTTTCCTGCAGAAGGCTTATCTCCTAATGCATTCTCCGTTGAACTGTTGTTGAGACCGTCCGTCCCAGACAACATCACAAATTGGAGAGTCTTTGATGACAATCAACAGATTATAAGTTTTCTACATATGGAAGAAACTTTCCAGGGCACAGTGATCGATGAAGGAACCCATGACTAAAATCTTCGTGACTTTACGGTAAGACCGGATCCAAGATCTCCAGAATCTTCATCAAACATGGTAAACTCTATCCCAAAATCTGTAGTTAGATTAGAAAATTTTTATGATCTTCACGACAAGTTCATAAAATTAGTGAACTGTAAAACAAATAGTTCCTCTTTGACGCATGAAAAGGTAAATTTGGGAACTAAAGACAATCCACAGTGCATTAATTTAGGGGTGGGGTGTTCTAAGCAAGAAAGAGTAGCGTTTATTAAGTTGTTTAAGGAATTCAAAGATGTTCTTTCCTCGATGTATGACGACCTGAAAACCTTTGATCCTAACATCATACGACACGTTATCCTTATGAAACCCCAAACCCAACCTTTTCAACAAAAGTTAAGGAAAATGCACCCAAAACTCGAACCAACTGTCCAGAAGGAATTAAATAAACTCTTGAACGCTAAGATAATTTTCCCAATTAGGCACACACAATGGGTCTCTAATCTTGTCCCTGTCAGAAAGAAGAGTGGTGAAATTCGACTATGTGTCGATTTCTGAAATCTTAACCGAGCGTCTGATAAAGACAACTACCATGTCCCTCCCATGGAACAGATCCTTCAATAGGTATCTGGTTCTAAAATATTATCCTTGTTGGATGGTTTTTCAGGGTATAACCAAGTCCTGATGTCCCCTCCAGACCAACTCAAAACCACCTTCCGCACTCCATGGGGCACCTACGCTTATATAAAGATGCCTTTTGGACTCATAAACGTCGGTGCCACTTTCCAGAGAGCGATGGACATCGCATTCCGAGGCTTAATCAATAAATCTATCGTAGTTTACCTGGATGACGTTACTGTCTTCTCGAAAAATAAAGAAGATCATATAGCTCATTTAAGATCCATTCTACAGTGATGTTGTAAGTACGGTATTTCTTTGAATCCAAAAAAATCTATCTTCACAGTAGAACAAGGTAAACTCCTCAGATTCATTATATCAAGTGAAGGGATGATTCTCGACCCTAAAAGAACTCAAGTCATTTCGAAACTGCCCCCTCCCTCGTCAAAAAAGTCCATGCAATCTTTCTTAGGTCAGATAAAATTTGTTAGGAGATTCGTCCCCAGCTTTTCAGAAATGGTGAGACCATTACAAAACCTAATAAAAAAGGATGTACAATACCATTGGGTACCTTCAGAGAGATAGGCTTTTGATTCAATAAAAAAGGCCATAATAGATGCTCCTTCTCTAATGAGCCCCGACTTTTTGCAAGACTTCACCCTCTACACGTTTGCTTCTAACCGTTCATACGTTGTTGTCCTAACTCAAAAGAACACTGAAAATAATGAAGTCCCAATTGCCTTTATGAGCTCAGCCTTCAAGGGGGCGAAACTTAACTACCCAGCAGTAGATCAGCAATCCTATGTTGTTTTCAAAGTAGTAAATAACTTCAGATCTTATCTATTGAAATCTAGGACAAAAATCATTGTCCCTTACCTGGCGGTCAGAAATCTGTTAGTACAGAAAGAACTAGGTGAAAAAGGGGCAAACTAGGTCACATCCTTGCAAGAGTATGATATAGAAACCACCCCAGCACAAATTGTAAGAGGCCAAGGGTTATGGAAATTGGTCACTGATTCATCTATAGGACAACAAGAGGAAAATGATATGTTAAATCCAGGACAACACTATCAAAATCAAATCTGTTGTGCACAAAACCCTGTTAGTCCCTGGTATGATGATATAAAATTTTGTCTTATACACGGATCAACTCCCCGTCACCTTGATCCCACAAAAAGGAGAGCACTAAGATTAAAATCTGCTTCTTTTCAGCTGATTAATGGTATTTTGTTTCGTCAAAATTTTGATGGAGTACTAATGCGCTGTCTTGAGAAAGATGAAGTGGAAAAAGTCTTATTCGAATTGCATGCAGGAGAAGCTGGTGGGCATTTTGGTGGAGATACCACTGCCCATAAAGTATTAAGAGAAGGTTATTACTGGCCTACCCTTTTTAAAGATGCTCATGCTTTGTGTCGCAAGTGTGTAATTTGTCAAAAAGCATTCGGACGGATACAGAAACCAGCTTTCCCTCTGCAACCAGTTTCAGTAGACTCCCCTTTTCAGCAGTGGGGTCTAGATATTATAGGCCCAATCAATCCACCTTCCTCACAACAGCATAAGTATATCATAACAGCCATAGATTACTTCACCAGGTGGTCTGAGGTTTCCCCATTAAAAGCTGTAAATACCAGCTAGGCAATATCTTTCTTGAATTCAAATATTATTACTCATTTCGGTATCCCTGAATGCCTGGTATTTGATAATACTTCTTATTTTTCGTCTCTTGAGATGAGTGATTTTGCTCTAGAAAAAGGAATTAAATTAAAGTATTATGCCATCTATTACCCCCAAAGCAACGGTTTGGCATAATCGACTAATAAAAATCTGATCAAGATTATCAAGAGAACGGTCTTTGAAAACCATAAAAATTGGCATAACGCACTGTTAAATGCAATCTGGGATGATAGAGTAACTCCTAAAACTATTGTGGGTAACTCACCTTTCTTTCTCGTTTACGGAAAAGAGGTGATTCTTCCACCACATGTACTCCTTCCATCTCTACAGCTATCGCAGAAAGTACAGGAAGAGGATTGTTCCCCTTTGGAGAATCGAATTAACGCTTTGTTAAAATTAGAAGAAGTGAGGGCTCAAGCCAAACGGAAATTGGATCAACATCAACTCATTGTTAAAAATTAGTTTGATTCTAATTCTACCTCTGACAAAAATTTTGAGGTAGGTGACCTTGTCCTAAAATGGGACAAACCTCATGAGGGAAAAGGAGAGCATACGAAGTTTGAGAACTTGTGGCTAGGACCATTTTTAATTGCTAAGAAATTGGGTCCCAGTTCCTTCCGATTACAGAATTTAGAGGGATAGCCAGACACCTTTCCGATGAATGGCCAAGCTCTAAAAAAGTACTTTGCCTGATGACACTCCCATGTACACTGTGTAAATATTTTATGTTTTGTTTGCTGTTGGTTTTTCTTTGCTAGTTTGTTTTGATTTTTCCTTTATGCTTATCAGTCTTTCTTTTTGAAACACACATGCCTGCATCATGGGCTAGTTCAGACAAAGAGAACAGAAGAATTTCCCTTCTAAAATGACTGTTGAAGGTTGTTTAAGCATCAATGGTGATATTTTTCTAAGTTTGCAGCCATGTTAAAGATAACTTGTTGTTTGAAAAGCATTTCTTGATTTCAACCTGTAACTGAAGTTACTCATGATCATCCATAAAAATTCTTCTTACGCTGTCCCTGTTCGTTAAGAGATCAACTCAGATATGTCTCCATGTTCTTGAAAGTTAGTTTTATTAACAAACTATTTCTAGATCTTAATGAAGGATAGCTAAGAAATTTCTTCAAGGTCTATAATTTACTAAGATATGTCCAAAAACCAGTATTTTCAGCGTCACCCCGCTCTATTAAAAATCTTTAAAACTAAATAAATCTTCAGAGAGTTGTGGGTAATGCTTGTAAACCCATTGGGATACTGAACAAGTCTACTGGTAGCGGGAAAATGCATGCATGACGCCAAGATAACTTCGTCGGGGTACTGAACAGGCCCGCTGGCAGCGAAGCAATGTCAAGTATATGAAAATTCTCAGATATGGATTCTTTTTTACCTTAAATGTCCTTCGTTCTGATCTGGAACTTCTTGGAAGGATACAGATATCAGAGTGGGTTAAATGACATCCCTGTCGAGGCTATGGATGCCTCCTGGCATCAATGGCCCTGTCAACAGTATTGAAGATTTTAACTTTAATATCGTGACTCTCTTCCGTAAAGAATGTTGTCAGTTTTTGTCTCTTTAAAATAACAGTAATCTGAAACTGGAATTCTTTATAATTGACAATGATGTTCAAACATCTTTTTGGTTGTTTTTGATTTGAATTTTTTTCTGATTATCCTAATCTGAACTCGTTCATTTGGTAGAGATAACTTCTTCTCCCAGCATGTTTCCATTGTTGGCAGCAATAATGTAATTTCTATTGTTTATAAGCTACCTACACAGGGTCTCTAAATTTTCATTACTCGTCATGAGCAACGACACTTAGCACTTGTCGCTTTTTTTACACCTCTTCCTTTCGATTTTTGTTTTCATGACTGTAAGCATGAAAACTCGCAGCTGGAATTCACACTTTGTTTTGATTTTTTCAAAGGATAACTGTTCATACGGTCTATTGTCGAATTGTCATATTTTTCTATGAACATGACTGTTTTCCTAGTTTATAACTCCTTGGTCCTAAACATGCCTTGGTTACATAAGTGAAATACCTACATTCATTTATATTCAATTAATATCAATGGGGTTTTTGATTCATAAAACTTTTAATTATCCAATGTTTAATTGATACATTTACCTTGTAATCAAGTCATGAGTGTGCGTTCTATGGTATTCAAGTGCTTACATCCTTACACTACCCATATCCCAAGGTATCCTATGAGGTACAGTGTGATATTATTGCTCTGTATGGCCTCAGGATTCATGATCTCATTCCCACACATGGTGATTAACACCTCTGCCTACCATTTTGAACTGTCATTGCATTGTTCTATGGAAATACGGGGCTATGGCTCTATGTTTTTTCTATCAAACCGTACCTCCGATTTCTTTGTTGTTCCCCTTTTGTTAGCCATGGCTCCAGTGGTAAGGATTGATCCCAATGGCATCCAAACCTTGTTATCGTATAACAACGCCAGAGACAACTTAGAAAGGAATGACTAGTGTTTGTTTATAGAAAAGTTTGAGGGTTTCAATCTGAGAGTTGCCCAAGAATTCGCATTGACCTTCAACGGTTGCAGAGAAAAGATAGGAGACATGCAGCTTGAGGTAAATGAATATTTTTTAAGCCAAGCTATGGGTTTACCAGCTGTCGGCCAAAAGTGGTTTAAGAACACAAAAGTCGAAGAGGTTCCCTGGTCATTGTTGTTCGCCTCAAGGAAAATTACCAGTTGCGACCGAGGTATGCCTGTATCGTCTTTAAAACCTAGATGGAATGATCTGTTAGCTATTGTGAAATAGTTTATTACATGTGAAGGGAGATTTGGATTGGTTTTCTTGTATCTCCTGCGATTGCTTATGAGCTTCATTGATTTCCTGTTGAACATGCCCTACTTTCTCCTTAGAAGCCTGTACAATATGGGAAAGTAGTTCAGGAGGCAGAAGTCTGATTCTAGTTTGTTCCATCATGGTTTAATTAAGATTATTATTGTGCATCAGGTGCAATTAAACAACGATTGTTGGGATGCTTTTGTATTACGAAATGGTTTCGGTAATAGTGAGTTGGGACAGGTTGACAAGCATGTTATCACAAAAACCCTTGTGAAACCTGCCATCTCTCCTCCTTCACTCATGCCCTGTGATCCTGTCTCTAATTTGGAACCCTCGAGCTACCTTGATTCTACTCAACCCGACACTCAACCAGATTCGTATCCTCAGAGTTGTACTAAGGTTGTTAAAAAACCCACAGGGAAGAAGCTTAGGGGCAGCGTTGATGTTAATTATAAGAGTAAAAGGGCCTCTCATTTGGTTTCACGATGTGCTTGAAACAAACCCAAACCCCGTGCAGACAAGGAAAACACAATTGAGATAAGTGAAGACTCGGATTCGGAAATTGAAAGGTTCTTGGCCGAAGAGTATCCATTTTCATATGGACTTTGCCCTAACAGACCCTACGATTATGTTACCAACCTGCCACCATGTCTAAAGGACAATCATGATTTTCCTGGCATCAAACTCTGTGACAAACCTACCTTCCACGAGGATGATGCTCCAATTATTAATGATATTAGTGCCAATGCATAGTTTCTAGAGCCTCAGTGTAATGAATGTCAATCCTGGATCGACAGGTATTATGCAGATGTGCCTCTGCTACAGTCCAAGATTAAATCTCTGAAAGACCAAGTGGATTCATTGAAAAACAAGAACTATAGGCTTCTATCCATAGCTCAAGCAAAGGACAAACGCCTAAAAACTACAGGGTCTATTATTTTTAAAAATGTGGAGGCAGCGACAACAATAGTAAATTCCAAGATTTCTTGATATGTTTTTATTTGAGGTATGATCGTTTTCAAGTTTAGTATGATTTTGTCTTCCTCAATTTAGGATACACGATTTGTTTGCATAGATTGCCTTTTAGTTTTTTTTGTTTGATTGAAAAAAATAGGATTGTAGTTATAATTATAACTAGCTACAGAATCCTGAGATTTTGTAGCCAGTTAGAAAAAATTTGAATTGCTTGTTTTGATAATTAAAAATACATCTAAAATCTTCTTATTTTTATTTGTTTTCAGGAACTCATGATTTTCAAAGAGATATGAAGCACTATTGAAGATCTCCCAGCCATATCAGCTTTGTGTTTTTAGTAAATAGATTAGGCTGTTAGTTTTTTATATCAAGTAAAATCTGGGAGGTTGCATCCCCCACATTTTTGGAAAAGATTTGATGTTATCAACAGGAAACATTTTGTTCCTTAACCTATATAAGCATGTTATTTTGTAAACTTGAAATCATCTCTGCCTGGAGCAAAAACTATGGATTTCTCATTTATAGACGTGAATGGAATATGATATTTTTCACAGCTATAGCTTCTCCATATCGTGTTTTTATTCAAGTCATGATTATTTCAATTTGTAATTAAATTATGATTGCTTTAGCTGTCGTGGTTTACTACAAGTTGGCATGATTAAAATTTACATGTTATCCATGTTTTATGTTCCATATTTAACACACATCAATCATTTTGTTCACACTTAGATTAAGAGATTTATCTTCATCATTTGTTGAACATTTATACACAAGTTCTCACAACAAGATTTATCTTAATGTGGCTACTTGTGAAATGGCAAGATTGTTGTGATTATACCTCTTATATGTTCTATCATTTGAATTCAATCATTATTGCTTCACATTTATGAGAAGCAATTGTAGGATCTGTTGTGGGTTTACCTCATCAGACAGGGAGATTCGATGTTGCACATTGAACAAATATTGGATGCAATAACAGGTCAGTTTGTTAGTTTGATTTCATTAGTTTAAATACATAATTTTTCTGTAGTTAAAAAATCTTCTACTATCTATGATTTTAGTTTTCAATTAGACAGTTTGATATTCTATTTCTTGGTTATAAACATTATAAGAAAATAAATCAAAAAGATTTAAAAATAGCTTTGTTGTTGTTTAAAAAAATCAATTCATATTCAATTTTCACGGATTTAGATTAAAATTCGTATTTTGTAAATGTTATATATATATTAGAAATAGAATCTTTTGTATATATTATACATATAATAAGTAGAGTTATGTTATAAACATTAGTCAGTTAAATTGTGAATATATATTAGATCTATATATAGTTTTCAGAGATTTCTATTAATCAAAGTTTTTGCATTTCCTTTAGTTTTGTTTTTCATTTTCTTTAGGACTTAGATCAGCCAATGGAGCCGCTAAACCCATCAGAGTGGATTAATCCAAACGGCTTGGGTTAAGTAGACAACCCCAGACCGGATTCACTCCTCCAGTTGATGAGCGGTCAATTTCTCCCGTCAACAAGGGGTTGGGGTGGGGGGCGATCCCAAGGCCATGGCGGATAGTGATGAGAACCCTAGGCCCTGTGAGGGGACTCTCGAGGAGCAAACCTCAAGGTCATCTGAGCATGTTTGGTAGTTTGAATTATATTCCTCTCCAGATATTGAGCTCTGCCCTTGCTCTGAATTTAAATTGTCATGTATCGTTGAAGTAATTGGTCTTATGATTAGGAAAGGGTTTTTAATGAGGTCATGAAAGGGAAATATATTTCACTTGATGGTGTTCTTAGAGCTTTGAATACCCCTATTGTTAGTGTTCCATGATTTTCCTTTCATTTAACTATAGAGCGTTGACAAGGCCTACAAAAAAATAGACCTTGAAGAGATTGGTGGAGGTTCATAGACCTAAGTTTATCTTATTGCAAGAGATTATGGGAGAATGTGGGGTAGCTATTAGTGACCTTGAAAAAATATTTTGGATTCAGTATTTTTGTTATATTGATGTTAGGGGTAGTTCTGGGAGTTTAATTATTGGTTGGAGGAATAAGTATTTTATTTTTCTAGTAGCCGGTCTTTGAATCAAAGTTGTCTCCAATCCTCTTTTCTCAAGAATTAGGAAGAGAGATAATTGTTTTCAACATTTATGGAATAAATGCTAATAGAATTAGAAATTGGGAAAATATTTTTAACTGGGACTAGCCTAGTGTTGGCGTGTAGTGGGAAGACCTGGGGTTCAAAATTAAATCACCAACAAAACCCTAAAGATATTGTCCCTTTCGGCATCACTCGCAAGCAGATGAAGTCTCACTCGAGGTACCTATGGGGACTATAGGAACCAGGTTTCCGTAGCCATGGGGGAACATGCAAGATACCAGATATATAAAATATGCAGAATAGAAATAAAATGATAGAAATGGCAGAATAACAGTAAAATATCCAGCATAATCTTCACAATACACAGAAATGATATACAAAATAGCAAAAGAAAAACACTTTGATTCATAAAGCAATGTTCACAGGCCTCTTCGAGGGGGAAACCTCCAGTTGAGCAGCGCTCTGTTACAATAATCTCCAAGCTAGGGTTCACATACCCTCGCCCCTTATTTATACTAAATATGTCTGTTATCACTGAAATTTCGTCCGCACATGGCGACAAGAACTCAAAATCGTCAAACAGTAATGAAGTCATTCATGGCACTGAATTAATTTCACAGCATTGCAAAAAGGTCAAAAACTATACAAAGTAACCAAAAATTGAAGAGCGCTTTGCAGAATTGGGGTGCACGCGCACATGCATGGAACAGGAACGTACCATGTGCGCATACGCGCACGATGCGTGAATGTTGGCGCAAAAACCCGCGCACCTGCTAAATGACGCATTTATTGAATTGGTCGGCCTCCCAACCGCTTATGGATCATCTCCCAAGCTGATTTGACTCCCAAATCTGAGCTGAATTCGCATGGTAGGCTGGTCAAAGACTTAATTAAGCCCTAAAGAGCCCCTTTTCACACCTCAAAGGAGTTACATAATCACCCAATGCTACGCTATAAAAATCCATGAGGAAACATCATTTTCTCAAGGAATTTCATGTAATGTTATGCTGCTTAGATTGTTTTAAGGACTCACTCCTTGACAATAACACATTAGCACCATTTCATTGAGCTATCCACCTCTCCATTGAGTGGATGTGCTTGGAGTTCTTTCACCATCATTTTCATTTTCTTATTGTAAGGAGAGCAAGTTTGTGAGGACCCAAGAGCCTTCCTTCGGAGGAAGAAGGGACTCATAGTCCCCTTTCTTCATTGTGATTTGATTTCATCAATTGATCAGCCTAAAAAACATTGGTGATATTGGTATTTTTGTGTTTGTTATTTCTTTATCCATATGCTCATAGTTTTAGTTTGTTTTAATTTAATTCTTGTTTATAGTTTTGTTGTTCTTTTCCTAACCCTTTCCTCTACAGCTGTCATGCTCAGCAAGACCCAACTAGGCATGTAAGCACTCTCTTATTTGCTCACAAGGTGACAAATTGGGTGCAAACAGATTGGCGACCATACTGGGGATTTGGTATCAATTCCTTCCTCATTTGGGTTTATTTTGCTTTCCTTTTTCTTTCATTAACTTGCAGGTGCACAAACCGGCCTCTGCCGACCTGCTAACCAGTCGATTCAAGGGAGAATTGAGAGAAATCCATCCAGATTTCCTCTCTCGGCCGTTTGCCATAGGCGCGCGGGTATTTCACCCCACAAACGCACATCGGGCGCGCATGCGCCTTTACCGCAGTCTGTCTCTGCACGCATGCGCTTGTTCTCTTGATTCTGTACGCGCATCAATGCTCTGTGCGCGCCTGTCTACATTAGAGGCCGCGCATCTAAACTAAATTTTACATTGTAAGGTCTTGGGATGTGGGGAAAGTCATTTTCCTTCTTAAAAATGATGTTATGCATGCTCTAAATACTGTACCACTTAGACCCCTCAACTTATAAAGGGGATAGTCAAACAAACATAGGCACTTAGGAGGATTAAAAATCATTTTCCCTTATTTGCTTTTTGCCACGTGGATGGCTTGCTTTGATTTATAATCTAAGTTGGACAATCATACTTAATCACACCTAACTCACATTTGGGACTCGAAGTTGAAGTAACAATCCTTGAGTATGCTCTTCTCTTGCGCCTCCAAGCGATCTTGAGAACCAGAAAAAGATTGTGAAAAACAATCTCATCTCCCTTAACAAAATTCAAAAACATTTTAGGAGAGGACAAAGGCCCTTTTGGGACCCCTCTTAGTTTCATTTTTCAAACATATCCTAAATTTGTAGTGGGCCCATACATGCCCACATGTCACAAAAGTAGGATAGTGGTTAGAATTTTTCTTTCTTAGATCAAAAAAATAGGAGAGTTTAAAGGTTTGTAACGGGCCCACACATACCCACATGTTCAATCTAGGATAGTTTCATGCTTTTTCTAGATTAACTCACACATAGGGAGTTAAAGGATAGTAACGGACCACATGTCCACATGCTAGT
>SNQJ01S0025188.1:0-15454 GCA_010110895.2 Picea sitchensis
GTGGTTTACGAATCAATCAGAGTTCTGTAGGGTTGTTTATCTCTCAAGAAAATTATTTGAAAGAGATGTTAAAGAGGTTTCATATGGAAGATTCCTCTCTTGTTAGTACACATATGGTGGTTGGTTGCAAGCTAAATAAAGATGATATTACAACTGATGTTGATCAAAGAACATATCGATCAATGATAGGCAGTCTTTTGTACATCACAGCATCCCATCTTGATATAATGCAAGTTGTTGGAATGGTAGGTCGTTATCAGTCTACTCCTAAACAAAGTCATTTAGCAGTTGTCAAGAGGATATTCAAATATTTGAAAGGTACAATGACTTATGGTCTTTGGTATCCTAGAAATCAGAAGTTTCAATTAACTGCATATTCAGATGTTGATTGGGCAAATTGTTTGGATGAGAGAAAGAGCACCAGTGGAGGTGCATTCGTCTTAGGTGATTCGTTAGTAGCATGGCTTAGTAATAAGCAGAGATCTATTTCATTATCAACTACAAAGGCATAGTACATTGTTGTTGCTACTTGTTGCACTCGGATCTTATGGATGACACAAACTCTTGCAGATTTGAAGGTAACTTATACTGATCCCATTCCACTTCATTATGATAACACCAGTGCCATTAGTGTCTCGAAGAATCTTGTTCTCCATTCAAAGATGAAGCATATATCAATAAAGTATAATTTTCTCAAAGAGAAGGTTGCAAACAAAGTTGTTCAACTGAATTATATTCCTTCCACAAAACAAATTGCAGACATCTTTACTAAACCCCTAGCCAAGACACCATTTGAATATACCGAATTATATTCCTTCCAAAGAACAAATTGCGCATATCTTTACTAAACCCCTCAGCCAAGACACCATTTGAATATAAGTTCATAGAAGTTGCGTCATCCCTTCTCACCTACAGGAGCCCATCCACTGTGGGGAGTGTTGGTTGAATGTCTGATACCTCCAAAAGTACCGCAAATGTACCGGGGAGACTCTTTCTTTGAAATTGATGTCAAGGGGAGAAAAGGTGCGGTATGGATGCTACAGCTTGAAGGTCTAAGGTAATAGTGCAAAATTTTCGGCTGCCACCAATGCCGGGGAGATTGTTGCTACACAGAAAGCGTGCTTGCCATTGATGGCAACAACAAACGACGCATGGGTACCGTGAAAACTATAAGCTCGAGGAGAAGCAAATGCATGCGAGATCAAAGCTCGGTTGAAAGATCGCGATGTAAACGTGATCAGATCATAATCCTCATCGCGATCGCCAAGAGTCTTCACAACGGCCAGATCAAACAGTGAAGGGGATAGGATAAACGGGCATAAGGTTTGAGAATTTGATTATCCGAATCTTCGTCAGTCATCGAATCAAATTAAGTGGAAGGATAGGATAAGCAAAGATGGAGAGTCGATGGATTTAATCCAAGGAAAAAGTTGCACAGATGGATCGAGCCATTGATCTAAGCTCTTGATCAAACTAACATCATTTTGTTTCGGGTCTAAAGATGTGGGAGATATACGCTACGAAAAAATCTCACTTCAAGATTTTCTGGCTGAGATTTGAAATACCAAAGCCCGGAGAGTCAAGAGCCCTAAATAAATTCTCAACCCTCGATCATCCCGGAGTAAATTTCATCTGTCCGATCATTCTAAAGTGGAAGGACAAGATACGCTGAAGAAGGGCGCCGCTTAATATCAATGACCAATCGAAAGCACTCGCATCTATGGTCGATGTGGCATACCGGACCCCCGAATCTTCTCGCCTTTTAACCGTACATCCGAAGCAGGTATTTTCCATGTAAATCTCATATGCGTCACCTTCCGCCAACTCGCACTCTTTGTTCATTACCACTTACTTCCTAAAACCCCCTTTGAGTAAACCACCAAACCACTCATACATACCTCCTTCATACCGATGTCACACTCCACTACCGCAACATCGCCACACTCCACTGGTCATCGCCCACACCCACCATATTGCCTACATCGCCTCACCCATGTCAAATGTAATTAATCTCATCATGACATCTCGCACTACCGCCATCGGGTTAAGAACACATGGCGAATCGCATACTTCTGCGGAAGCAGTTTAACTTGAGATTTTGGGTTCAAGACCCGGTTGGAGAACTCACCATTGATCGAAAGGGACCTCAGAACCGCTTGATCCGGGTTGAAAGGTCAAATTCTCATAGTAGAAGCAGAGCCATTGATTGAGAAGGACAAGTGTCCATAGATCATCAACTCCAGAAGATTACATGTACGGAAGAAAGCATGGTTTGAGATTTGAAACTCCTGAGCCCCATCAATAAGTAAAAACACAACCATTGATTTTAGAAGTTGATAGATATGATCCACGCATCCTGAAAGTGATAGATCCGAACCTAGTTCGTGAGCACCGCTAAGATCGGGTGGATCGATAGTCCCATCGTGACACGGGGTCGTAACATGCTCTGGGTTCTAATTTTTGTGAGTCGTCAAGAATCAAACCACTAGATCACCAAAGGCATACGTGGAGCTATGTAGTAAATTGTGGGACGAAAAGTGGATTGCCCTCAAATCATCTTTGGCCATGCCTCAATCAATGGTCACATGAGAGCATCGCTCAAGGTCACATCAACAGAAGATAAGGGAAGGAGTTAGCACTGCTAGGCTTCACATCGTAGGTTACGCATTGAAAAGTCAAAAGGCATCTACGTGTATAATCCAATCCATACCATCAAACAAAATTTGATCAAGGGTTGTTGTTTCATCTCATGATTTCGATCGGCCACGATTCGCCATACCTAATCAATCATTGTTCCTACGGGTTGAATCATTCTTCCCGAAATGCTGAATCCTAATTCCGAGCGCTTTGAGATTCTTTTGACTTGAGCGTTGGATATGCTAAGTGTAATGGATGATGAGAGAAGGGATAAGAAAATGTTGTGACAGAGAGTTTGTTGTTTCTCCTAAAGTAGTCAAACTCAGGCAATGAATCTTGCATGGCGATGAACTGAGGGAGAAAATCCAAAGATGAAGAACATAAGATGGACAGAGAATGGTGTGAAAATAGCAGAATTGTGAACTAGAACTTAAGTGCAAGAAGATGAGAGCAGGAAGATACTGATGCAGGCAGAAAGCGTAGAAGTGTAAAGGTAACAATGATGAGACCTGGTAATCCATTGATAAATATTGTATCAATCGTAATAAATTTCAAAGAAGCAAAGATTTCATCTAGGGTGGTAGGGTTAGAGACCTGTTGTCCTCGAGTTTCAAAGGTGCTTGAACACGTGGAGCCAGAAGCTCATCTAGTTTGGTACCAAAAACCTGTGGTGGTGCAATGGAGAATTATTGTTCTCTATTACACAAGTTGGTGCCTATGTGACTGGAAGTTATGCTTCCATCTGGTGCTCAAACACTCCAAAGTGCTTGGTGCTTCCTTCTAGTGGGTGCTAGAAACTAGAGAGTTGCGCTCTCACAAGTTGCAACTGTTAAAGAAGAGGTCAGGCCTCATTTTGAGTTGGTGCTCAAATATTTATGATGTACATAACTTAAAAGTCTACCTATCATTCTGAAGAAGAGGTTTTCTCCTATGGGTTTCTCGCGTGTATATTTGTCTCTGTGTATATCATATGTGGATTGATGTTTATTAGTTCGATGTTCATGACTTTAAATCTGATGATCACTTGGAGAACATTGATAATATTTCAATAGGCATAAATTGTTTACAATGCGAATACATCCACCCCTTAGTTACATCTTAGTATTTCCAACATTACGTTGTTTAAAGACCATGGATTTTGTTTTGTGGAGGATTTAAAGCTGCGATGTAGACACAAGTAGTCAATGTTCAAAGTTTTGGACTAGCTATTTTGATCCTCATTCTCACTTGCAGGTACATTTAATGCATCTAATGAAGCCTATACAACCGTTTTTTCTAATTGGGTGAATCAACAAATTTGAACCTGCAACGACAGAAGAAACAAACTGATCATGAGAACAAACCGATTTCCTTTTATGACCCTTCATGCCACCTCACTCAAAGCTTTTGAATTCTACCCTTTACATATATAATTGGTCTAGTGATGATCTAGGATATCGTACACCAATTTTTTCCTCCCGAATCGCTCAAAATGATACAGTAAATTTGAAATTTACTATTTTTACGCCTAAAAACTAAGATCGTATGCAAAAGCACACCCTCGGAAGTTGATGTACTAACTTACCCAAATCCAAACCACATGACTTTGGTGCTTCATCTCCTAGGTTAGGTTTCTTTCATGTCTAGATTTTGGTACCCATTGTAAAATGCCTCGTGAGCCTCCTTTGAATCATCTCTTTGCTTAATGAGTAGCCACATCTCTCTTCCTCGTAGATAAGTCACCATTCTAGCCGTATTTCAATTTCTATATTTTTACGCCACTGCATACTTTCATTAATAGAAATCGCATTATCGTGATATGTGTTTATAGTCGATTCCCTCGATACATTTATGTTATCTTGTTGAATATCTTTATATCTCCTCGGTACTTCATTGTGGCCCCATCCTACTTTAAAATAATCAATCGTTGGTACGTATGTGTTTTGATTGTTTTTCGCTGGCATGTCCTAATTTAGGTCCAAGTATGTTAGTTGTCTCGAGTTTGTCTCTCTTACCATTAACGCTTCTCTCGCACACCTAAGAAACCTCAATGGAGGAAGAAAAGCAGCACGAGCGTGCACGGCATCCTATCAATCTATTGTTTGAGCAAGCTCTCACGCTTTACGAGGGATCTAAATGATGGAGAATTTTTCCCACATCCTTCAACGCCACCGACACGCAAGACCATCAAGCGGCCACTTTGAGGCACTCGCCTTTCAAGGTACAAGTTAATTTGATATTCTCAGATTTGAAGGACATAGATTCAGTCTAGAAAAATGGTTAACTCGCTAGAAGGTTCGGCCACAATTCTTCCTACAAGGAAAAGATCACCCCCGCACTCCTTAAAGCTCTCAAAGTCAAACATTGGTGGGAAACTTACTAGGAGCAAAGTTCCAAGAGGAATCTCCAAATATACTGTGGGTTGATCCCACTTGGAATTTTTGTGTGCGGTAGTGAACAGATAATTGTTGGCAACTATGAGGACCATTACATGAGATGGACCACGTTGTTGTAAGAGAGGGGCCAAGTAGTTTTCGAGTTCACCAATACCTATACCTTGTGCACCAAGTCATATCAAAGACTCAATGACATTTATACCAAATATGTGGCTCTACACACATACATCCAAGCAAACCGAATGGATGGACATCTCATTACTCGATGTAGCTTATCGATATGATGTTAAAAAATCTAGTATAAATTTAAGCACCGTAATGAAACAGGATTTTTGGTTCTCAGAAATCCAACAACGTAAAGTGCTGCAAGATGTCCCTAACAGCCTCCCAAAAAGCCCAAGCCATAAGGAAAAGAGGGACACAAGACAAAGAAGGACACCAAAATGGTGCGATTTCCACAAAAGTCTCTGACATAACACCAATGAATGTCAGATCAAACATTCATTGGTGGTCGTAGGATCAAAGACAGCAGGACGAACTCCATTTTCCCTCAATCGACTAAAATACCGGGTAAATGACATATCATTGACGCAAACAAAGATCATATCATTACACCGCAAAGAATTAAAACCCGTATGTCCAACATCCTGAAGAAGGGGAGCACGCTTTTCATTCATAGATGTGGGTGAAGGGGACCACAATAAATTTCATTGTTGACAACGAAAGCTAGAAGAACCTCATCTCGCTAGAGTCAAATAGTTGGGATTGTCGACAAACACCACACCCAAAGAACCATATTAACATCTGGGTGGTTTCGCCATGATCTAGATTCGTGGTTTCCATTAATGTCGATGGTCATATGGCATCCAACCCTTCAAGGATGAGGGCATAAGGATGTTTCCCACTAGATGTCTCAGCATGTTCTCTCTAATAACTATATATGTGGGGCTCCACGATAAGCTTTATGAGTCTCTCGAATTCTAGTTGTCATTGTTCTCCGTTCATCTCATGTAATACTGTAGTTTTCACTATTGTTCCACCTAAAAAGTGCCCAAGGTAGTATCTCACACCGCAAAATTCATCTTCACAACTGCTCAAAGGGGAAATGTAAGGACACTATAATCACTACAGCTGGCCTGGGCACCTTCTTCTCTATCCAAATGTAAGCAGATCGACAGTAAAGAGAAAAGATTTCTTCTGCTCACCGTCCTCTCATGTAGCCCGGTTTGTTGAACAGTCTCACAACTGTGTTCAGACAAACTTCCACAAACCTAGAAGGACAGCTCACATGTGACCAAAGAACGTTTTCCTCTCCCTGAACTCAACTAATGGAGAATCATTGATTCTATGAGGGAGTATTGATCCGTGATATCGGTGGCCACCCACCTTTTCATTGCCTAAAATAGCTTTTGGCAATTTGGCAATTTACTATTTTTAGCGCTTTTTCGGGTCTTGAACTTCCAAGGCCATTTCGAGGGCCCAAATGAAGGTTTTTCGAGATCGTTGTTCACTATAGCAGTCATTATTGATCCCCTCAAATGAATATCCTTGACGATACCTTTCCAACGAAGCTATCATACCAAACGGATCAGATGCAAAAGCTACGACCCCGGGAAATTAATGTACCAACTTACCCAAACCTGTGGGCTCCATGACTTTTGCATACCATCTCCTAGGGTTAGGTTTTTGACGTCTAGGAATTTTGGTATCCCTCTTTATTGTAAAAGGCCTTCAGAGCTCATTGTAATCATCTTCTTGTGAATGTGAGTAGTCGCTACATCTCTTCTCGTGAGATAAGTCAGCCACCATTCTAGCTTAGCTCTGCAGTACTTTTACAGCTTCACATTTCTTTCATTAATAGAAATCGTACATCAGAGACCATATTATGGTTGCATTTTTGATACATTTATGTTATCTTGTTGGATATATCTCAGATATCTCCTGCATTTCTATTGTATCTCCTCCTGATTCATTTCTCGTATTTAAAATTAATCCGGATCAAGTGATTATGTATCAACATATGCATTACCACATTGATTATACTTGTTGCAAGTTTCATTTGTGACAATCCAGTTTGATCAATTCAAGCAATTGATCAGTGTTGAATGCAATTGCATCAAATGGGTAGTAGGGAGGAATAAACAAAGCATTATTGCAACCAATCACAACTTCAAACATGGTATTTCTTGTATGCAATATCACAATTAAAAATGTAACACTTAGAAGAAATCACTATTTCTTTGTCCAAACACTAAGACGTATATAAGCATCCAGTTGTGGACCACCCACAAGTAATGTTAATCATTTGATCCAAATCCTACATGTAATGACCCACAAGTAAATTACAACTAGTTTGTAAATAATTGCAAACAAACTTGGTGTATTTTCAGCCCTCACTCTTCCATAATTTAGTTTGTAAAGACTTGCAAACAAACATGGTGTATTTCCAACCCTCACTCTCCCATATAAGATAAGTATTAATGCAAAACAGAATTTCAATATACCAATATGACATTATAATAAGATTGTATATATCATCATATAAAAAAGATAAGTCAAAAATGACCCACAAAACATGAATACTTTTCTTTTTTTCATAAAATTAGGCATATGTGATTCAAACCATTACATTTATATTAAATAAACTTTGTCATTCAAACCATTACATTTATATTAAATAAACTTTGTCATCCTTTAAAAGTAATTATGTGAAAAACTTTCGTACATTTATCATTTTATCATTTAAGTCAAAAATGACCCAATACTTTTTTTTTTCATAAATTAGGCATATGTGATCAAACCAATTACATTTATATTAAATAAACTTTGTCATCCTTTAAAAGTAATTATGTGAAAAACTTTCGTCCATTTATCATTTTATCATTTATTGAAATATAATTTATTAATTATTATGTGAAAACTTTCGTACATTTAATATCATTTTTCATAAATTAGGCATATGTGATCAAACCAATTACATTTATATTAAATAAACTTTGTCATCCTTTAAAAGTAATTATGTGAAAAACTTTCGTACATTTATCATTTTATCATTTATTGAAATATAATTTATTACTCATGTGAAAACTTTCAAGCCATTTATCATTTATTGAAGTATAATTTATTAATTAGTTAATTATATAAGGTGTATTTTTATTCAAAGTTTATAAACCATATATTAATAAAGATTTTTTTGAAATAGAATTTATTATTGTTCACTATATGAGGGTTAATTTCTGATTCAAAGTTTTCTATAAACAATAATATATAATATGTTTCTTTTAAGAGGTTACAAGTTCAAATCTAAAAGGTAGAGTATGTATACCTCCCAGAACCTTTATTAGTCAAATAGTTAATGAAAGAGATCCCTATCCTTAAAACAAGGAAATCTCATCCACCAATTTAGTGTGGTTTAGCAAAAAAATAATAAATTAAAAATTAATATTAATTTAAATATTTTATAAAATAAAATAAAAATTATTTAAAAGATTGTGGACTTTAAATATAAATAAATAAATAATTATAATTTAATATTGAAATTATAAGGATTTCTTAATATTTGAACGTTTACAAAAATATATGATTCTTATATAAAATTTGAGATTAAAATTATTTATAAATAAAACCAGTATGTCATTTAAAACACATGATTATTATATAAAGTGTTAGATTGAAAATTATTTAGAAATAAAAATTTAGAATATGAAATAGTTTATTTATGTATCACATAAACTCAATCACATTTAAATCATAAATTATAATTGTATTCTAAATCTATATAATATTTAATGTAATGTGATTTAAGTTTTTTAAATCTCAATTAATAAGTGTTATGTTATTTTATTTGCTTTGAAGAGATGGTGTTTTATTTTGGTTTTTTTAAGAATAACATTTTCAACCAAGTTAGATTACCAAATCCAATATATGAATGCTTGATTTGATATATTGGACTTTGAAAAATAAAATAGTCACGTGTTAAGAGAGTTTTTATCTTCATGTTTACTAAACTTATTATATCAAAAAAAAGATAAATCCATTATTATTATTATTAAAGATAAATTATTATTATTATTATTATTATTATTATTATTGTAAAGTTTGTAGTTTATCCTCTTATGACAAGGATGTTATTTGACATTATCTTTTTGTTGCATTGGTTTTCTTACTTGGCTAATTATGTTTTTGGTAAATAAAGGTATCCATTTTTTGTATTTTGGTGTTCCATTTATCTATCTAAGCATGAGTATTGACACTCTTGGTATGCAAAGATTACAACTTTTCTTCTCATTTTTAACTTCAGTATTGGCAATCTCCCACCATCCAATATCTACATTCTCAATCATAAGGTATCTAAAAGAGATATCCATGGAGAAATTATGGAGGTTACATATCATATATTAGGTGTACTTAGATTTCACTAGGAATGACAATCTTCCTAAAATTCATCATCATCATTATACTTACCATAGATCGATAATGATTTTATCATCACAATAAAACTATCTGCAAAGGTCACCTCTCACAACCTTTGTTCTCATCTTGTGTAGTTCAAGATTCATTCTTGCCAATGAAGGGTTTAGATCAACCATGACATGCCTCTTGACCATAATATATGTAAGGTATGCAATAGGGAGCCCGAAACAATACTTCATTCACTCTTATTCAAACTATTATGATATTTGTAATCGATATTGTTAGCTATTTGAAGATCATGGGTTCATTGTCAAGAGGAGTAGTGTGTTGCTCTTTTCACTAGAGATCTTAATCAATTATGGAGGTAGTTGTCACATACCCCTTGATTTAACTTCACTTGGGCATCTTGTCTTAATTCCCCATTATCCAAGCTAATTAAAATATACCTATGATTCTTATTGACTTTCAAAGGAGCATTTGGCCAGAAGAGGTGAGTTAGGTATTAAAATTGGGTGTTAATACCACACCCCCACCCCCACACCCTAAATCCTCTCTCCACACATGGTTGCTTTCTTAGTAAATGAGTTAGTGCACCCTATAACGGGGACATTGTTCAATGAAAGTTATCATGGTCATTAGGTCAGGCTAAGTGGTCACACACCCTAATAAAGTGTATGGAAGCACCCACCTCTGAAAATGTGGTTAATACTCAACATTTAAAAATATAAAGGAAACATTTGTGGTATTTGAGCCACAAACGTTCATCCTTTTTCTTTCAAAGAGCACTCAACATCAAATTTCTTCCATAATCCCAAACACATGCTTCACTTAGTGTATAAATTCATGACGGCATATTACTCACTTTATCTCAACCTCAAATGTTAAGAGATACCCTAAAAAAAACTATTGACTAAAAAAACCTAAATGTTAAGAGATACAACTCTTCTCACGTTATCTCATAGAATTTTTATATTCTTTTCTTCGTATCTTTCTTTCCCTCCTCAAACTCAAATTTACGCACCACTTTAATTTTAAGTTTTATTTTCAAATTACTATAATAAAGTTTCAATAATTGCAATAAAGTTTCAATAATTGCGATCCTAAATTTAAATCAAGTATGATATTTGACTAATTAATTCTCTCACACCACCATTGCAAAAGTTAAAAACATAAAATTTATTAAAATGTGTTATAATTTCCTGGGCAAATACTTTGAACTCAATTTAAGATTTTTTTATCGAGTTTCACATGATATTTGACTAATTAATTCTCTTGTAAAATCATTGCAAAAATAAAAATCACAAAAATTATTAAAGGGAAAATATTTTGAACTCATGTTTAATTTTTAATAAAGTTTAGATAATTGTGATTCTAAATTTAAATTAAACATAGTATTTGACTAATTGATTCTCTCATAACATTATTGTAAAAGTAAAAAATAAAATTTATTTTAATTATTTAATTTAAATTTTTTATATTAGTTCTAAATAAGAAATAGTACACAACATGTTCAACCCCCTATATGCTTATTGTCACCATAGTTCAAGACGCATCCATCTAATGTACCATCAATTATGTGACTCGCACTATCAAAGTTGGGTAGGAATAAATTTCAAAGTTGTAGAAGTTTTAAGAATTGATAAAATAATTTACAACAAAGTAATCCTCAATTTTTTCAACCATCCATCTAATGCATATTTGTTTTTCTTGCTTTCAAACTACAAAACACTAATGTTTATTTGAATTTTTACTCATCATGAGTCTTTTAAATAGTTCACTTCTAAATGACCCAGGTGTTATAAGTGCAATTAGTGGAGCAAACCACTTCAATAATTGTGTAAATTGGTTGTGCATTTATTCTTGCTTGTATATTCAACAATGACACAACGAATTTATCACTAATAAGGTGGTATATGTGTAATGTCCTCTTCCACTTTATTGAAGATGGAGGATGACTTAGTAGCCTCTACAATTCTTGTAGGCTATAGTTAGTAAAGAGAAGGGAGTCAAGGGAGTTTATTTAATGTCACTTAGTTGGGAGATGCTATATTCTAAAGTGGCATTAAGTAAAAAGGTAAATTATTAATTACTTAAACATTAAAAGTGACTTTTAATGTTTAAGTAAAAATTAAAAGGGGAGTAAGGGTTATGTGGATTTGGTCAAAGAGGAAAGATCTAGAAAGGGTTCAGAGAAGTATAAAGGAARGGTATCACTACTCTTTCCYCATTATGATTTGATATTTTATGTTGGTGTGCTCTTGAGAGCTAAGTTTTCGTTGGGGTTTTGAAAAAACCCTTCCATTTTGGTCTTGTTTCAGTGGTGCAATATCCACCCTAGCTAGACAAGAGGGGGATCCATCCATGACTTCCATTAGGGTTTCATCTTGAGGGTTCTTCTTTAGTTTATAGGAGCAACGATCTACTTGGAGAGTTTTGTGGATCCATTTTGAGGGGTCGATCTCATCTATCTACAAGACCGTGGCACTAGAAGGGATTGGAGGGGGTTTGTGTGACTCGATTGAGGGTTGATTTACCTATTGTGCAAGGCCGAAGTGGTTTTTGGAGGATCGTTGTGGCTTGGAGAAGTTGTGTGGACTTGGTGGAAAATCGTAGGGTCTATAGGGAGGCTTGACTTCTCCCTTTTGCAGAGACATGGAGAAAATGAAGGTCGTGAGGGTTTTTGGGCAGAACTGTGGCACTTGGAAGGTCGTTTGGGGGTTTCCTTAGAGAGACATATCTATTATTTGTTGGGTCGTGTGACCAAGAGGAGTCGCAGAGGTATTTTGAGAGGGATCGAGTTCCTTGTTGGGTAGGTCACGTGGTTGGAAGGAGCCCTTAGGCACTTGGAGGGGGTCAAGTTAGCTTGGCAGAGGGTTTCTTGCAAAGAACACATCTTCTAGAGGAGATCATCGCACTATAATGGGTTTTGGGTTTGCATATTTGTGTGTTTTGTTGATTTATTACAGCTGCTACAACAACCATAGATAATGTATTATTGTGATCAAGATTCCATTCATAATAAAGTGTCATATTATCTCTTCTATTTCTGGTGTACTTAGATTACATGCACTGTGTTTGAAAAAATATCCATTGTGAGAATTCATGCAAACTGTTTGTAGAATGTTATCAATCAGCTGGTACCATAAAAGACATATGAATGCAAAGCATTTGACAAAAAAACACAATGAGAACACAACTTAAAATATAATATCCTAGCCTAGAAAGCATTGGGGATATATAATGGTATTAGAGTTGATGATCTTGCTAGCCTGTGATTACATTGATGCCTAAAAGACGAGGGTGTGGAAGACAACCCTTCCTAGAGTCAATAGAGGTAAATCAACAAGAGTCGGGACAAGAAGAAGTCATGGGAGACAATCGAGATCCTACAGAGGATAATATGATCAGAGTACTAAGTAATTTGACCAAGAGCCAAGAGGAGGCAAATCGAAGACAGGCAGAGATGGTTAGGTACTAGCAACATACCCTCGAGGTTCTCACGCATCTAGGGGAACAACGAGGATTGGTCGGGCTGAGTGGATACCCTAGAGGTGACATGGTACATGCAAAAGGCAGGCATGGAGGAGGTAGAGATCATGCAGAGGATAGAAATACCCATTTCTAGCACATAGTGCTCTACAGACAGGGAGCAGGAGGATGCCTATAACACTACTGCTACACTTCATTGAGGAAAAACCTACATGAGCACAAGGGTAGCAGGGTCAGGATGATGATTTTACCACTTATTTTAGGGAGTACTAGGCGTTAGGGGAAGAGATCCATGCAACCCTGCCTTACCAGGAATATTGCAACATCAAGATCAGGAACATGCCAAGGGAATGGAATGAAGTAACACGTAACTAACATAACTTTGATCTTATGCACAAAATGGGGAAGTTGTCCATTCCACCTTTTGATGGATTTTCCAAGAGAACAACCAAAGCTTAGGTGCAGAAGTTGGACACTTACTTCCAACTTAACCCAATGACATATGCAAAGGCAATTAAGTTTTCCACCCTGCACTTGGAGGGAGAAGCTCATGAGTGGTGGTACCATGGGCTAGTGACATTAGGGTATACCAACATCACATCATATGTGCACTTAACCCAGAGATTGATGGACGGATTTCACAAGAAGGATCCCGAGATACACTTTAGGGAGTTGCTGCAACTGAGACATACATGTAAACTAGAGGCATACATCATAGATTTCCATAGGATGGTAGGCATGTTGACAAACATTTCTGAGCAGAGGTTGGTGATGTTATTC
This sequence comes from Picea sitchensis, assembly GCA_010110895.2. Lineage (NCBI taxonomy): Eukaryota > Viridiplantae > Streptophyta > Pinopsida > Pinales > Pinaceae > Picea > Picea sitchensis. The sequence goes on from SNQJ01S0025188.1 coordinate 13,695, forward strand.
ATGGAGGGTTTACTAGAACCCTTGAGAGGGTGGGTGAAGGCATTTAGGACAACCACATTACAGTATGTCATCACAAAGACCTAGGACATGGTAGACACAATTCTCAAAAAAATACTAATAAAACCCTTTATTCCACAGAAGGGTCAGGTGACAAAGCCTCCACAGAAGCCATGGACATGGAAGGACATGATGGATGAGGAGACTCGAAGAGAGTTGAGGAGGAAGAAGCTTTACAACAGCTGTAAGGGGCCTTGGGATCCAAGTCACTGATGTATGGGTAAAGGAAAGTACATTGTATAGAAGTACTTTCTGATGAGGAGGATGATGGTGAGGACGAGACAACTCACATACAGGATAGTGGATAGGGGAGTGGCGAGGAAGAGTCGCCACATATTGAGGTCGCGAAGGAGAAGCAGTTGTAAGAGGGGGTCAAGAGGGTGACCATTGCCACACTTTCAGGAGTCCCCAGGTATTATACCATCAAGAACAGAGGCATTTTGCAAAGACATAGAGTTACAACATTGGTCGATGGTGGGGTCACTCACAACTTCATTGATGTACTGCTTGTCGCTAGGAGACACATTGCCACGGAGGAGTTTGAGGGGTTCAACATGGTAGTAGAAGATGGGTACAACATGACCTATACTCAAGGGATTAGAGGATTGGACGTGACATTGGGAAACTATATATTGATCGAAGACTTCTATGTAGTGGATTTGGCAGACACCAATGTGGTATTGGGAGTCCAGTGGTAGTATTCACTTGGAGATTTTAAAATGAACTATCAGATCATGAGGATGGAGTTCATGGAAACATGAGGTCTGCGGGTTATTTTGAGAGGTATGTCATCAGGAGCACCTAGGATCGTGTCCAACAAACACACAAAGGCCATCTTAGACATGGTGACGTGGCATGTGCAACAGAGTGCTTGATCACAACACATATTCCATCATAGGAACGCCAACACTTTCATGTGGAAATATAGGAAATGCTTGGGAAGCACGACAGAGTATTCGAGCCTCTACTGATAGGGAGACCACCGGACATGGGATTTGAGCATGTCATTGAGTTATAGGAGGGGGAAAATCCCGCGATCACCACACCATATAAACATCCAAAGAATTTTAAGGACGAGATTGAGAAGTCCATAAAGGAGTTGCTAGAGATGGGGCACATCGGGCCTAACTCTAGTTCCTTTGCTTCTTCAGTGGTACTGGTGAAGAAGAAGGATGGCATGATGAGGATGTGCATTGACTACAGGGCGTTGAACAAGAAGACCATCAAGAACTGCTACCCAATACCCAAGATCGATGAGTTGATAGATGAGTTGCATGGATCAATGTACTTATCGAAGATTGATCTTCGATTAGGGTGCCATCAGATCTGGGTTAAAGAGGAGGACATCCACAAAACACATTCAGATGTCACTATGGGCACTATGAGTTTCTATTCATTCCCTTTGGGTTGACTAACACACCAGCTACCTTTCAGTCGTGTATGAACCATTTATTCAATAGGAAGATGAGGAATTTATTATCAGTTTTCTTCAATGATCTATTGATCTACAACATGACTTGGGAGGATCATCTAAGGCATGTTGATGAGATTCTCAACATCATGGGGGAGCAGTCACAGTTTGCCAAGGAGGCAAAATGCGAGTTTGGGTTGACAAATATTCTTTATCTGGGAAATGTGATTGGAGTTAAAGGGGTATATGTACATTAGGAGAAGATCTAGATGATTTTGGATTGGCTCACACC
>SNQJ01S0025188.1:29925-43826 GCA_010110895.2 Picea sitchensis
AGATCCAGGTGGATCTAGGGAGATTGGTCTGTGTCCGCACTCACGAATTTATCCTGAAACAATGGGTCCCAAAAGCGCTGAGAGCGATCTTAGCCGGTCATCCTTGAGGAACACGTGGCACGCGATTAGGTTCTTTGCCTTTTTGCCCATCGTGATTTCAAAGCATAAGGAACGACTCTCTCATATCCCCGAAGCGCGAAGCATTGAAGACATCTCGAACCCGGGCCCGCAGTATTGTCGAATTAGTTCAGAACCATCATATCAGTGGGGGGACACGTGGCGATCGTTAGGACCTCCCGGCATTTCACCCATCGCGATTTCGAAGAAAGAAGACCAGCTCTTTCCTACCCACGAACCCCGAAATGATGAAAGCACTCTGGAAATGGGGGTAAGGTCACGGCCTGTGGTCACTCGAGAAAGAGGAAAGTGTTGTACAAAAGGGAGGCCAAAAGTGTCGAATTGAGTTTCAAAAAGGGAGCACTGTGTTCTCTAGACCCTGATTCGACGTGATCTAAATCCCGGTACCTACTAGGAATGAATGAAGAAGAGAGAGGGTGGTTGAAGCCTCGCCTCACGCATTAATTACGAAGTATGGATGTTCCGGCTAAAAGTCTACCCAAGAAGGTCCCCTGTACTGGTTCTTTTCACAGAAGCCACGCCGAGTCCTCGACTCGCCAGGAAAGTCTGCACACGCTAATTCAGCATTTAAAGGCTCAACTACCCCCTGGCATGAGCCATGCAGAATTAAGGTGGCGTATGACAGGGTAGTGCAGGCCAGATTTGATTGAAGAGACTCCTCGCCCTAAAAGTCCAGTAGGCCTCTGTTGGGCAAAATATTTGGGAGTATATATATACTTAATTTTGATATTTTTAAGGGGATATCGATAGTTGAGGAAGGCCCCCGATTGTAAAGTTTTGATGCAGCGTTGGTCGCTCTGGTTAATATAGAAGGCATTTGAGATTTCTTACTTTATGGATGCCAGTTTCTCTTCCATCTCTTTGTATAATGTGTTAGAACAGCTCAGAATTGGAGGATCCAGTCAAGTTGTAGCTGTTATAGGATGATGTAGGTTGGATCACTATAACAATTGCATTGTTTCTAATTGGTTCCTGTGATTTTCTTAGCGCTGAACGACTTGGAATTGGAGGATCCAGTCGAGTCACCCCTCAACTCCTTGAAACTCTGGACCAAGAGAATCTTGGCTTCTGAGTTTTTCTTCCTCAAGCTTCCGAAGGCCTGTTGCCCGAGGCAGTCTTTCTCACACTTCTCACAAGTCTTCCATCTACCACCCTTTAATCAACTTACTGACGGAAGTTGGATCAAGACCTCCCTTGCTTTCTACATACCAGACCCTGGTTCATGTGTCAATGCTGCTTTCCAGGGTCTCTTTCCATTCGACCACCCCCATTTATTAAATCGTGACATAAAAACTGATGGGCGTCAGGCTCTGCTCCTGCAAGCAATCCAGGAGTGACTTCTGACGCTAACAATGCTTAGAAAATTTCATTATTGTTATACGTATATGTTCATTGTATCTCTGTGTTTATGTTATAAGTTTTTATTTTATTTCCTTCCCTTTATAAATATGGATCAACAAGGGAAGTGGTTCACTAAGAACCAAATTAAACAAAAGTTCTCACTTGGTTCACCCAATGAATGTAGTGGATACCATTTCTCTCCAAGGCAGGGGGCATTTCTTTGGCCACCCATGGCACTAAAGGAACTCTTTTAGACCATTTGGGCATAATTCAGATACATTTGGAACTGCTCATAATTGTTTGGATGGGTTCAAACATTGGCACATATTTGTATTTTTATACTTATGGGCTTGGTTTGAGTCATTCCTAGAATTTCTTGGGGATCAACCACGATCAAAGTCTTCTATCTTGTGGTTGTCACTTTTTAGAGCTCCTCAAGAGATTTCTAATTATCCAAAGTGCACCCCAATTGAATTTCTTATGAAAATTTACAACCCTAGGAAGTTGAATACCACTTTTATGTCTCTACACCCCTAACTCTTGGATTTTAACCTACCTTGTCTCTTCACTTCCTTTTATAATTGTGAATAAATAAGGGCTTTTCTCTCTTATATGAGGATATTTCAAGACATGAGCATATCATGTATCTCCTTGCAAAGATTGCTTCTAGAATAGATGTCATCGAGTTTTGAATAAAAACCAACATTTATTGTTCATTGTTTCAATTCCATCATCGTGTTTAACTATTTACTTGGTTGTTATAACACATTTATTCACCCAATTTCCCACCTTAATCTTGATCACTACCTACACGAAAGACTAATAAACTTATGAATCCATCATTTAAACCCAATTATAATGGAATTAGTTATTGCACTAATGTGATGAAACAATATCATTTTACTTGTTAAAGCTAACAATAGTGGCACATAATAGGGGTATAGTTTCAAACTTGGGATACCCTTATATTGTGGGGTACATATGTAGAATTAGAGCAACTACAACACAAATTATAAATAGTTCAATTAAATGTACATTGTTGTATACGATGAACTCTTTGGAAATATAAAATTCCTTTTAATGCCGCCATTTAATACTTTCCTATTTAATATTTTCTTGTAGGGTTCTCCACTCAATGACGGCGGCCTCCTTGGAAATACAAACTTCCTTTTAATGCTGCATTTAATACTTTTCTCTAGGTTTCTCGACTTGTCAGGTTTAACAGAGTCTAAAACAAAGTGCAAAGGGAGGGCATGAGCTCTAATCTATTGAATGGTGGATATCATCTCATTGAACCGATGTGACGAAGCAACTAATGTTGCCTCAAATTCACCAAATTTTCCTCCATTATCAAAGTTAAACCGGTCGTAATATCCTCGAATTCTTTGAATTTAGTCATTAATTGTTGAAGGGTCGAATTGTTCACCTGAACAAATTCCTCATTGCATCAAAGGATCATTAAAATCATCCAAGGATGGCTCCATGATGCATTATCTTCATCCCCTTTCTGTAAAGCAGATTGAAGCTCTGAGATACCAAGCAATGCAGATAGTTGCAATGCGGCTGAGCCGAGCTGAGCCTCCTCTGAGGCGAGAAGTGGTGGAGTATATGTTAGATGTGGATTCACATATGTGGAGCATACATCGCAGTAAGACAAATTTCTTCCGCATAATGAATGTTCTGGCTGCTCTCACAGTGATGGGGCGATGGTTTATCGATATATGCCTCTGGAAAAATCCTGTAACAACCGTTCTAGTGCACATCCTGTTCTTGATTCTCATCTGGTACCCGGAACTCATTCTTCCTACCGTCTTCCTCTACATGTTCCTGATTGGCATATGGCAATTTCGTTTCCGTCCATGGCACCCACCCCACATGGACACACGCCTCTCCCATGCCGAACTCATTCACCTAGATGAATTGGATGAAGAATTCGACACATTCCCCAGTACCAAATCCTCTGACATCGTGAGAATGCGATATGATCGACTCAGGAGCGTTGCGGGGCAAATACAGACCGTGGTGGGAGATATGGCTACTCAGGGAGAAGGGCTTCAACATCTTTTGAGCTGGAGAGATGCACGAGCCACTACCATATTTGTCATATTTTGCTTGATAGCTGCCATAATTATGTATACCATGCCCTTCCAAGTAATTGCAGTGGTTTTGTTATGTATGTCCTGCGCCATTCGAGGTTCCGCCACAGGCTTCCTTCTGCTCCTCTCAATTTCTTCAGGAGATTGCCTGCTCGTTCTGATAGTATGTTGTAAAAACATCTTGGTCTTCCTTGGCTGCTGAAGCTGGAGCTCTGTCCTTCTAATTTAGCTTTTGTTCTGTGAATATACTATTCTAGTTGTGAATATCATAAGTCAGTGAGCAAAATACCAAGGAAAACCTAAAAGATGACTGAAGTTAATGAGAGTTGGTTCGGCTAAGGGATGGTATCGCCCCCCTTTCAATTACAATCCAATAATAGAGAAGGTGGTGAGATTCGTTTGGTAGGTGGCGGGATTGTTTGGTCCTGCAATCTTCTAGGCATTGAAGCTCAATGTTCTATTCCTCGGTACACACGAAGAGAAGCATTAAGGGCATCTTCACGCTGACACACAATGACATCACCGCTATTTCTCAAACAATCAATAAAGATCAGGTTGGTTTGTGTTTCGTTTCATTGAATCTTTTGAAAATAGGATTGGTATGGCTCAAAAGTTTAAAGCCTGTGAATTATATATATATATATATATATATATGCACAGTTGCAGAGATGGTATAACAGGTTACAGAGAGACAAAGTAATTGGGCAGTGGATGAAATCTCAGGGCAAAATGTCTTTGCACGTTCACTGTCATATCAGAGGAGGTCATTGGCTTTTAGACGCCATCATGAGACTTAGATTTTACGTCTTCCACAAGGAACTGCCTGTGGTACACCTGTTATTTTCCTTCCTTTCTTTGTTTTTTAAAAGGGTTTGATGGTGTTTTTCCAATTAATTTTATTAGATTGGTGTATTTTGTTGGGTTAATGAATAAATTCATGAATTCAAAGGTGTTGAAGGCATTCAGGCATGGAGATCGGCCTCTGCTTGCAAAGCACCCAGAGCTAGAGACTGTGGGGTACCCTTATATTGTGGCGTACATATGTAGAATTAGAGAAACTACAACACAAATTATAAATAGTTCAATTAAATGTACATTGTTGTATATGACAAACTCTTTGGAAATATAAAATTCCTTTTAATGCTGCCATTTAATACTTTCTTATTTAATATTTTCCTGCAGGTTTCTCCACTCAGTGACGGCGGCCTCCTTGGAAATACAAACTTCCTTTTAATGCTGCATTTAATACTTTTCTCTAGGTTTCTCGGCTTGTCAGGTTTAACAAAGTCTAAAACAAAGAGCAAAGGGAGGGCATGAGCTCTAAGCTATTGAATGGTGGATATCATCTCATTGAACCGATGTGACGGAGCAACTAATGTTGCCTCAAATTCATCAAATTTTCCTCCATTCTCAAAGTTAAACCAGTCGTAATGTCCTCAAATTATTTGAATTTAGTCATTAATTGTTGAAGGGTCGAATTGTTCACCTGAACAAATTCCTCATTGCATCAAAGGATCATTAAAATCATCCAAGGATGGCTCCATTGTTGCCCCTTGTGGCCAGACCGTGTAGCATCTCCAACCAACAAGAGTATCCCCACCAATAACACAGAGAACAACACTATACAAGACGCAACGAGAAGGAAAAATGCATAAAAGAGAACAAACAACACCATAATCATAAGCCAGTGAGAAAAATACCAAGGAAAACCTAAAAGCCGACTAAAGTTAACGAGAGTTGGTTCGGCTAAGGGATGGTATCGCCCCCCTTTCAATTACAATCCAATAACAGAGTAGGTGGTGAGATTCGTTTGGTAGGTGGTGAGATTGTTTGGTCCTGCAATCTTCCAGGCATCGAAGCTCAATGTTCTATTCCTCGGTACACACGAAGAGAAGCATCCAGGGCATCTTTCCAGGGCTTATACGCTAACACACAACGACATCACCACTATTTCTCAAACAATCAATAAAGATCAGGTTGGTTTGTGTTTCATTTCATTGAATCTTTTGAAAATAGGATTGGTATGGCTCAGAAGTTTAAAGCCTGTGAATTCTATATATATGTGCACAGTTGTAGAGATGGTATAACAGGTTACAAAGAGACAAAGTAATTACGCAGTGGACGAAATCTCAGGGCAAAATGTCTCTGCACGTTCACTGTCATATCAGAGGAGGTCATTGGCTTCTGGATGCCATCGCGAGACTTAGATTTTACGTCTTCCGCAAGGAACTGCCCATGGTACACCTGTTATTTTCTTTCCTTTCTTTGTTTTTTAAAAGGGTTTGATGGTGTTTTTCCAATTAATTTTATTAGATTGTTGTATTTTGTTGGGTTAATGAATAAATTCATGAATTCAAAGGTGTTGAAGGCGTTCATGCATGGAGATCGGCCTCTGCTTGCGAAGCACCCAGAGCTAGAGACTGTGATGGTTTGGGTGTATTTTCATTCCAATGTTAGAGAGTTCAAATGCATGGAGTGTTGGGGGTTCTTTGGTTGAGGCATGCAAGGTGACAACCGCAAACTTGAAGTCATATATGGAAGTGAATTAATATTTTGTATTTCATTCTCTTGATTCTACACATCAAAGTGATTAATATTTTGAGTTTTATTCTCTTGATTTATCTTGTTCTACACATCATAAGATAATGCACAAGCAATTCATGCTTGATATTATCCAAGTCTTTTGTGAAACAGACACCTTGCAGAGATATTATCCAGGTCTTTTGTGAGACGAACACCTTGCAGAGAATGTATACTGTTAGGCAACGAAGTTATTCTCAAATAGCAGAGATCCTCTAACCTGTTTGAAGCCTGGAAAAAGTATTTGCAATGTTTTACTTTTATGGTATGTTGGTCATATTTAGTACTATGTTAAGATGCTACTCAATTAAGCGTCGTCAGGTACTAAGCTACTATGTAGCCTTGTTATATTCACATTACTCCTCCTCGACCACATTGATCCTCTCAATAATTTATTCCATTGTCATAACTTATTACCACCAACGAGGTTAGTGTCATGTTGAAGGGTATTGATGCTATGGCTCGGCATGCAAGCTTACATGCACCCATTACTCCTCGTCCACATTGATCCTCTCAAGCATTTATTCCGTTGTCATAACTTGTTACCACCCTCGAGCTTAGTGTCATGTTCAAGGGTATTGATGGTACAAATGCCAGCTCGACATGCAATCTTACACATGCCCATTAATCCTAGTTCACATTGATTCTCTCAATCATTTATTTCGTTGTCTAAACTTGTTACCACCCTCAAGCTTAGTGTCATGTTCAAGGGTATTGATGGTACAAATGCTAGCTCGATATGCAATCTTACACGTGCCCATTACTCCTCGTTCACATTGATTCTCTCAATCATTTATTCCATTGTCATAACTTGTTACCACCCGCGAGCTTAGAGTCATGTTCAAGGGTATTGATGGTACAAGTGTTGGTTCGGCATGCAATTTTACATGCGCCCATTACTCCTCGTTCACATTGATTCTCTCAATCATTTATTCCGTTGTGATAACTTGTTACCACCCGCGAGCGTAGCGTCATGTTCAAGGGTATTGATGGTACAAATGTTGGCTCGTCATGCAATCTTACACGCGCCCATTACTCATCGTGAACATTGATCCTCTCAATCATTTATTCCGTTGTCATAACTTGTTACCACCCGCAAGCTTAGTGTCAATCCTCATCCACATTGATCCTCTCAATCATTTATTCAGTTGTCATAACTTGTTAGCACCCGCGAGATTAGTGTCATGTTCAAGGGTATTGATTGTACAAATGCTTGCTCGACATACAATCTTATGGTTGATTTGTCACTCAGCTGCTCTCTTTCTGTCTATGTAACTCTCCCGAGTGTTTGCTCTATAGTCTGGCCAGTGTTTGAATCCTCGTAGTCTGCCCAGTGTTCGAATCCTTAGACATGTTCTTTTTCGTACATTTCTGAACTAGTATTTTGGATAATAAAGTTAGTTTTTAGCTTCTTCTTTCTGTGTATCACTGCATGGACTTTCCAGACTTTAAATAATGGAATTTCAGACAGGAATGCTCACCCGTAAGGAAACAGATGTTTGGCGAGAGTGGTTTTGAGGTTACTGAGCGAAGCTTTGTAGCAATGGCAGAATGCCAGAGATTGTCTTGAGCTGTACATGCATGCTTGCTCTGAGCAGTTAGATATCTTTGGTGTATGTCAAGCTCGTTGCATACGTTAATTCTTGCTAGTTTTGTGTGAAGGGAAGCCTTGCAATACAAGACCATAGTGTTCCCTCTGTCGTTTGCTATCTATTGCATCCAAGATGGCAGAATCTTCTGCCAGGAAGAAAAGAAGAAATAATTAGGGGTACCTTGGAGTTCCCTCTAAGAAGAAGCTCAAGGCTGAACCGGAGGTGAACAAATTCTTGTTTAGGGTTTTGCTTCCGAATGGTTTCAATTTAATACTTGAGTTGGAGAATGCCGACGAAAAGATGCCGGTGGCCGAGTTTGTCTGCACCGTGAGAAGACAAGCAGAGAAAGAGGTGTCCCAAAAAATCCATTGGGGACCCCAAGTCTACGTGGAAAACACCATGGGTGAGCGAATCCTTTCAATCCCTGTTTACAATTTCATATGAAAATTTTCATTCGACTGCCTACTGATTGCTTTTTTTTGTAATGTTTTCCAGAAAAGCTTGTGCAGAAGCCGGTTTGTGCTAAATCTGACCTTCAAATTGCGGTATTAGTGTGATCTTGAACTCTTCTTAAAAATCTTGTTTGTCAGTCCGTCTTTCTAATGAACTTAAATATTTGGTGGAGAATTTCAATTTTTCTGCAAATTGTTAAAGCTGTGCATTTGTAGTTGTTTACTAGATGGTTTTTTTGGATCTTTCTTTGACTTCTTAAAACCTATCTCTCTGTATTTCTTAAATCTTATCATTTAATTTTTGAATTTAAATTAAATATATTACTAGTATTATTTTGCTGAAGTTTCTTGCCAAAGATATCTTTAATTTATCGTTTTCTTTGTTCATCTAGTGATTTTTTCTACAAATTGTTACATTCTGACTGTTTATTCGTTCCAGTGTTTTGTTTGCTATAACTTTTTCTCCAGTGTTCTAGCTTGGAAAATAGTCTACATGCAAATTTCTGTGGCCTCTTTGCATAGCGACGACCAATGGAGATCTTCCTGGTGCTCGAACGTGGCTCCCATGGGACAGGCCTCCACCACTTTCACTCCTCCAAAAAATGAACGGGCACAATTCACCAGCATAATATCGTCACTCTCTCAACCCAACTGCTCTCAGGCTCATCCAAACAATTCACCACGGAACACTCCAGGCAACCTTCCAACCAGCCCAGCCAGAACTCTCCTTACTTGCTGTCTGCCTTCAGGAAAACCCAACATAGTCATATCTTAGCTCTTGAGCACTCAATGAGCAACAATCTACAGGTAATGGAAATGGTTGATGTTCATGGGCCATTGACCTTAAAATCGTTTGCCCTAACCACATCTTGCTTCTTACTCGGGCATGTTGGGCAGGCAGCCATGGCAACTTCCATACTAAGATCTAGAGGAGGTTGCATGGCCATGCCGGCCATCCGCGGGGGCTTCAGTGGGTTCCAGTAGCCATGGGAGCCCCGGGGAGAGTGTCATCTTCAGGGAGCTCGACTGATGGGCTCTTTATCCATCGTCAGGTGGTTTCGGAAGATAAGAATGAGGAGGTGATCAACTCTTAATAGGGTTCCGGAAGAGAGAGAGCTGGAGTTGGATGTTAAAATTGGGATTGAGGAGGGAGTGCCAGATGACGAAGAAATCCTTGTACGTCCCCTACCTTTGTTCAGAAATGTTCTCCTATTGTATGACAATTGTGTTGGCCCTAAAACCCTATCGTTTGCCTATAATAACAACTCCTCTTCCATTCCAAAGAACACAAATTTGAGTTTTTCATAGCAGTATGCTTTTATGAGTTTGTGATGTTGGAACTCTCTCTTTGGTCAGTATCCATGTTTTCAGATTAATATTAATGGGAGCTCCTTTTTTATCTCCTATTATATTTTCAAAGTTATCCTTGAAATACAAGTTTTATACATTTTTTGTTCATGGTTTTCCCTCCTGTATTTGCACCTTATCGTAATATTCTCTCTCAACTAGACGTTTAGGTTTTATTTAGATATTTAGATCTTTATCTGTTTCTTCTTTTAGCATTGATCTAGGAATTGCTTCACATTTCCACTTTGATGTACTCTTTTAGTCCCAGTGACCTACCTTGTGGTCATTTGTTGGACATTAATAAATTTTTATTTAATCTCTCCATCTCTTTCTATATATATGATCCTCTATCCAAAAATGTGATGGTCTATAGTTGGATCCTCTATCCTCTATCTAAATTATTACTAATGGTTTAAATATATTAGCGACCTATGAATTAGATTTCTTCCCGCCTGGTAAGTGAAAGTAAGGAGTATCATTGCTACGCGAAAGCTGTTCTATTTAATTCCCTTTTCCCAGTCAAGTGAGATAGAAAGGTGGGCATACTCTCTTTCTTTTTTTCCAATCCTTACACTGACATCCGCTTATTTGTAGGCAGGGTGTTTCTTTATTGGTGCCCTACGTCTATCTGAATGAAGGTTGCCTGCAGGTTGATCTCTGAACATCCTCTAAACTATTTTTTAGTTTTTTTTTATAAGTAAACAGAAATGTATTTATTTCTGTGCTTCGAAAAGAGTTTCATGATTTTTGCCCAAACTGCATGCTGGATGAACAAATATTTCCATATTGACATATTATTTAGTAGAAACATAACATTCTTAGATAAGAAAGGCATCTTCAGACTATTTATCAACATTTTATTTATATATTAATAAGACACATTTATTTATTAAAATTTATATTTATTTTATTTTATATATTTATATATTAATAACATTTATAATAATATATTANCATTGATCCTCTCAATCATTTATTCAGTTGTCATAACTTGTTAGCACCCGCGAGCTTAGTGTCATGTTCAAGGGTATTGATGGTACAAATGCTTGCTCGGCATACAATCTTACGGTTGGTTTTGTCACTCAGCTGCTCTCTTTCTGTCTATGTAACTCTCCTGAGTGTTTGCTCTGTAGTCTGGCTAGTGTTTGAATCCTTGTAGTCTGCCCAGTGTTTGAATCCTCAGACATGTTCTTTTTTCGTACATTCCTGAACTAGTATTTTGGATAATAAAGTCAGTGTTTAGCTTCTTCTTTCTGTGTATCACTGCATGGACTTTCCGGACTTTAAATAATGGACTTTCAGACAAGAATGCTCGTCTGTAAGGAAACAAATGTTTGGCGAGAGTGGTTTTGAGGTTACTGAGCGAAGCTTTGTAGCAATGGCGAAATGCCAGAGCTTGTCTTGAGTTGTACATGCATGCTTTCTCTGAGCAGTTAGATATCTGTGGTGTATGTCAAGCTCGCTGCATACGTTAATTCTTGCTAGTTTTGTGTGAAGGGAAGCCTTGCAATACAAGACCAGAGTGTTACCTCTGTCGTTTGCTATCTATTGCGTCCAAGATGGTAGAATCTTCTGCCAGGAAGAAAATAAGCAATAATTAGGGGTACCTTGGAGTTCCCTCTAAGAAGAAGCTCAAGGCTGAACCGGAGGTGAACAAATTCTTGTTCAAGGTTTTGCTTCCGAATGGTTTCAATTTAATACTTGAGTTGGAGAATGCCGATGAAAAGATGTCGGTGGCCGAGTTTGTCCGCACTGTGAGAAGACAAGCATAGAAAGAGGGGTCCCGAAAAATCCATTGGGGACCCCAAGTCTACGTGGAAAACGCCATGGGTGAGCGAATCCTTTCAATCCCTGTTTACAATTTTATATGAAAATTTTCATTCGACTGCCTACTGATTGCTTTTTTTTGTAATGTTTTCCAGAAAAGCTTGTGCAGAAGCCGGTTTGCACCAAATCTGACCTTCAAATTGCGGTATTAGTGTGATCTTGAACTCTTCTTAAAAATCTTGTTTGCCARTCAGTCTTTCTAATGAACTTAAATATTTGGTGGASAATTTCAATTTTTCTGCAAATTGTTAAAGCTGTGCAKTTGTAGTTGTTTACTAGATRGTTTTTTTGGATCTYTCTTTGACTTCTTAAAACCTATCTCTYTGTATTTCTTAAATCTTATCATTTAATTTTTGAATTTAAATTAAATATATTACTAGTATTATTTTGCTGAAGTTTCTTGCCAAAGATATCTTTAATTTATCGTTTTCTTTGTTCATCTAGTGATTTTTTCTACAAATTGTTACATTTTGACTGTTTATTCATTCCAATGTTTTGTTTTCTATAACTTTTTCTCCAGTGTTCTAGCTTGGCAAATAGTCTACATGCAAATTTCTGCGGCCTCTCTGCATAGCGACGACCAATGGAGATCTTCCTAGTGCTCGAACGTGGCTCCCATGGGACCGACCTCCACCACTTTCACTCCTTAGGCAGCCATGGCAACTTCCATACTAAGATCCAAAGGAGGTCGCATGGCCATGTCGACCGTCTGCGGGGGCTTCAGTGGGTTCCAACAGCCATGGGAGCCCCGGGGAGAGTGTCATCTTCAGGGAGTCCGAATGATGGGCTCTTTATCCGTCGTCAGGTGGTTTCGGAAGATAAGAATGAGGAGGCAATCAACTCTTAATAGGGTTCTGGAAGAGAGAGAGCTGGAGTTGGATGTTAAAATTTGGATTGAGGAGGGAGTGCCAGATGACGAAGAAATCCTTGTACGTCCCCTACCTTTGTTCAACAATGTTCTCCTATTGTATGGCAATTGTGTTGGCCCTAAAACCCTATCATTTGCCTATAATAACGACTCCTCTTCCATTCCAAAGCACACAAATTTGAGTTTTTCATAGCAGTATGCTTTTATGGGTTTGTGATGTTGGAACTCTCTCTTTGGTCAGTGTCCATGTTTGCAGATTAATATTAATGGGAGCTCCTTTTTTATCTCCTGTTATATTTTCAAAGTTATCGTTGAAATACAAGTTTTATACATTTTTTGTTCATGGTTTTCCCTCCTGTATTTGCACCTTATCGTAATATTCTCTCTCAGCTAGACGTTTAGGTTTTATTTAGATATTTAGATCTTTATCTGTTTCTGCTTTTAGCATTGATCTAGGAATTGCTTCACATTTCCACTTTGATGTACTCTTTTAGTCCCAGTGACCTACCTTGTGGTCATTTGTTGGACATTAATAACATTTTATTTAATCTCTCCATCTCTTTCTATATACATTATCCTCTATCCAAAAATCTGATGGTCTATAGTTGGATCCTCTATCCTCTATCTAAATTATTACTAATGGTTTAAATATATTAGCGACCTATGAATTAGATTTCTTCCCGCCTGGTAAGTGAAAGTAAGGAGTATCATTGCTATGCGAAAGCTGTTCTATTTAATTCTCTTTTCCCAGTCAAGTGAGATAGAAAGGTGGGCGTACTCTCTTTCTTTTTTTCCAATCCTTACATCCACATCCACTTATTTGCAGGCAGGGTGTTTCTTTATTGGTGCCCTACGTCTGTCTGAACGAAGGTTGCCTGCAGGTTGATCTCTGAACATCCTCTAAACTATTTTTTAGTTTTTTTTTATAAGTAAACAGAAATGTATTTATTTCTGTACTTCGAAAAGAGTTTCATGATTTTTGCCCAAACTGCATCATCCTAGCTGAACAAATATTTCCATATCAACATATTATTTAGTAGAAACGTAACATTCTTAGATAAGAAAGGCATATTCAGACTATTTATCAACATTTTATTTATATATTAATAAGACACATTTATTTATTAAAATTTATATTTATTTTATTTTATATATTTATATATTAATAACATTTATAATAATATATTAAAATTTGTATTTAATGCTTTCCTGTTTTAAATAATAAAATTTGTATGCAGTTTTCGTTATAATACTATGCTTAAAGAAATTTTGTTGAAGACAATAAAAATTTCCACGTCAACCAGGCAACAGTGTTGCATGTATAACATTTCAATGCGAGTTGATAATCTCGTCGATGTTTTGTATTGGAATTATTTATTGTTAATTTTCTTCACAGGATAGGAGCCGCTCGACCGTATGGGAGAGGTTTTTGAATTGACAGACCAGACCAATTGGCATGGCTTTTAGATCTTGTTGCTTTAGGGCATGGGTGGTCGTCTTACTTCTTGCTTGATCGATCGGAACTCCTATGTGTAGCATGCTTTTGACCCTCATAGCACAGGATAGAAAACAACAGGATACAACTCCCCTAAAACAGGTGGTGCCCCAATTCGCCTCAGAGTTCATGGTCTACGGGGACAGGGTAAAGTTAATTTCCCCA
>SNQJ01S0025188.1:65766-83611 GCA_010110895.2 Picea sitchensis
GGCTTGTCTATCTTATTGCATATGGTTGAGGTATGTTCCATGGTTATCTCTTTCTGTTATTTGCTGCATACACACATATAAACACATCTAAAAGGTAGATCAACAAAGTGTTTGACGAAATACCTCACTTAGAAAAAGTTTTACAAAGACACCAAAACAATGATGATCCTTGCATAATGGCTTGGGATCATTACAATATGTCAAGTTTTCTTCCTTTCGAAAGAGGTACAAGATCCCAAGTATCATTTCTCATTAAAGAACTATACTCTTCATTCATTGTTGTATCCTAATCTGGATGAATTGAAGCTTTTGAAAATGTCTTTGGATCATGAATCTTTGGAACTTGAGTCAAAAGAGAAGAGGCTCATTGGAATTGTGAATGTGTCCGACGTTGATACGAAGGATCACCGGCAAGATCACCAGATGCTTCTCGTGTTGAACAGACCCATCTAGGAAACGGTGGTGTAGGTTCAAGTTTAATGGAATCTTTTGGAGAAAGGTGAGTAGGAAGAGGGGGATTTCCATCCTCACTGTCATCATTTGAAGAAGAAGAAACCATAAGAGGAACAGAAGAAGACACAAACGCCGAAGTTGGCTCGTAGGCCGAAGAAGGCACAAACACTGAATTAGGCTCGCAGGCCAAGAGATTTTCATCAAATTTAACATCTCTTCTAACAATAATTTCATTACAATGTGGTTGAAGAATTCTGTAACCTTTGACAACTTCAAAATAACCAACAAATATACACTTCTTACTTTTAGGTTGGAATGCTTTCCTTTTCTCATCAGGAATTTGAGCCCATGCTACATCGCTAAATACACAAAAGTGAGTTACATCTGGCTTAAGTTTATGCCATGGTTCTTCATGTGTTATATTTTTAAGAGCCTTTTTGGGAGTGTGATTTACTATGAAATTTGCACAATTAATGGCTTCTACCCAATACTTTAGACTTAATCCCTTAGATTGGATCATACAACTAGCCATTTATTTTAATGTGTGGTTCTTTCTCTCAGCAACACCATTTTGTTGTGGTGAATATGGAACAATGTGTTGCATTTGGATTCCATGTTCAGTGCAGTAATTTGTAAAATGATTGGTCACATATTCACCTTCATTATTTGTTCTTAATCTTTGAAGTTGATGTCTAGATTGTCTTTCTACAAGGGCCTTGTAGTCCAAGAACTTGTCAAAAACTTCGCTCTTAAGTTTTAATAAGTAAGCCTAAGAGTGTATGGAAAAGTCATCAATGAAAGTTAAGAAATACTTGCACCCAGAAAAGGAAGGAGAAGAAAATGGACCACACAAGTCATTGTGAACATGTTGCAAAGGGGTCGAGGTGTGCCAAGAGGCATGTTTGTCAAAATTGTCTCCATGATGTTTTCCGAGAACACAATCGGCACAAACACCATATCTACATAAAACAAGAGAAAGACCAATCACCATATGTTGATTACATAGTTGTTGCAATGAGCGATAGTTTATATGACCAAACCGCCCATGCCAAAGTTTGCTCAAGTCATCGCTATGAACAACAAAAATTGATGGAAAAGATGATGACCCAAAGTTGTCAAACTTGTACAACTTGGTAATATCATCAACAATTCCATTTGCCAGAACATGCCAAGGATCTTTTAGATCCTTGATTACAACTTGGTGAGGTGAAAACTCTATGGTTGTACCTTCACCTAAATGAGTGATTTGATATACTGATAGAAGGTTGCAGGAAAGACTTGGAACACATAATACATCATTAAAATGACCATTATCTATCTAAACTGTTTCGCACCCTACAACACTAAGAGATCTATCATCACCAACAAATATTTTATTGGTGTTACATTCATTTGGAGTAGAAAATATGGCTTTATCCTTAGTCATATGATAAGAAGCTCCAGGATCAATAACTCACTCATCAGAGGTAGAAGTAGAATTTGCATTGAAGCATAAACTAGAAGCATAAAGTGCATGTCCATGAGAAGAAGAAAAAGTAGTAGAATCAATACTGATGTTGTGCTTCTTCATCGCTACTTCTAAAGCTGCCATCTTGTTAAAAAATTTGGACTCATCATGACCATATTTCCCAAAAAATTTGCAATGTTTGTTAGTCTTCTTATTTTTAGATTTTTCTCCTTTGTCACCATGAGGAGTTGAAGCTCGTTGAGTGGGTTTGGGACCCTTGTTTTTCTTGTTTTTGTGGCGAGGATGTGGCTTCTTGGGATTCTTGGATTTATCTTTCTACTGGGCCACTAAGGATTTGTTGGATGTATTTGCAGTGCTAATCAATCTAAGTTTCAAAAGCTTATCTTGCTCTCGAATCATAGCATCACAAAAGGACTCAAGAGAGGGATTTTTATAAGAACTCCCTAGAGCTTCTCTGGTGGCATAAAAGGTAGATACAAAAACATAATATGCACTACCAAGCTTAGCAAGAATAACATATATGCATCCATCTTTCAACAAATCTAGTTGGCATTCGATACACAAAAGTGCTAGCGGGAAAACCCCCCTTTAACTACATCGGGGTTCAAGATGTAGACAAAGAGAATAACTGTCTAAAAGCTAATCAATTTTCTATTCTACCCCAAACATACCAAAACTAATGTAAATAAAGCAAATGGAGAAGACATCGGGTAACTATACCTTTGATCCCACGTCTGGTGAGGATCTCCTCACGCTTGGAAGTTCCACTGACTGCACGTCTCCTCCCAAGGCTGACCTGCATCCAAAGATAGGCAAACAAAGAACTACAAGCATGCTATTCTATATATAAGTTAGGGTTGTATGTAAAATGTCAAGTATAAATCAATAAAAGTACCCAAGACACCATCATTTGGGACAGGAAAATGTGATTCTTTTATTCATAATACAAAGATTATACCTTACAATCTGAGTCGACCACTGTTCCACGAACCTGGTCCGAGATCCTCTTTACCATGCTCCAAGTGCACCTTGTATGAACTTCTTCTCTCAACCTTATGATCACATCTATGGAAGGAAATGGGATGAATGGAGGAAGAAGGGGTTGATGAGGGAACGGTGAAGCAATATCTCACAAAACGCAACAATATCTTGGGCAATGAGGGGAAGTGAAATCGGGCGGAGTTTCACTGTTCTTATCCTTAGCTTGGAAATGAGACCCCAACACCTCCTTTTATATGCCAAAAGGATGGTTATTCGGTTGGGTGATGGGCTATAACAGGTGGATTAGTTGGGGAACCTCCAATAACCCATGAATTTCAATGAATTCCTTGCAACTTTTTATTTTTTGCAACTTTTGCAAGCATACGCGAGCTGTAATGGTGCAACATGCGTATGTACGTGAGTTGTAGTGGTGCAACAAACATATGTATGCGCGCTGTAATGGTGTAGGGCATGCACATCTTCCAAAAAAATGGTTTTTTAAGAAGAGCTTCTTAGCAGTGCTTTGGTAAAATATGCAAGTAAGAGGGCCAAGACCATGTATGTATGAGTAGGGCATTTTAAGGCTATAACAAAAAGTCTAAGTGTTTTGAACTTAGACAAGTAATCTTCAATGGAAGGAAAATCATTTGGACTTAAAGTCATTAACTGATTTTTCAATCGGTGAGCTTGAATAATATTGTGTTTACCAAACACAACTTCAAGCTTTTCCCAAGCTTTATTGGGGACATCAAGTCCTTGAAGGTGAAACCTTAAACCGGGAGAGATGGACATTCTAATTAGTCCATGGGTTTCGTCATTCATATTAATCCATTTGACATCTTTGTGATCGTCAATGGGTTCTTCTTCTTTTCCAAGATAATCTGATATAATCCTTACTTCTTAATGAATTTTCCATTGGAAGTAGTTGGTGTTGGTAAGAAAAATATCACTGAGACATTCAATATTAAAATATGTAGAAAAAAATGAAATTGATGGTCCGAATGGAAAGATCTCAAAAAAATAGGTTGTTTAAAAAAAACAACACTGAAAATGGGCATCAGATGTGAAAGTTATGCCCTTTTGAAGAAGGGCATAAATGGTAACCAAAGAGTCACGTGGCAAGTAGAAATTGGTCCATGTGGTGATACCCCTCCTAATAACCTCACTTTTACAAAGAAGTTGCTTGTGAAGTGACCCACTTTTATAGAATAAAACAAAATCACTTTTACAATGAAGTTACTTTATGAATGAAAGTTGCATGCAAAATAAATAACTCAAAATAAAATATTAGAGCTACTTATAGTGATTCACTTTTATAATTTAATTCAAATACACTTTACAATGAATGCATGAACTTTTTCAGAAAAAAAGTAACAAAAAAGAGACTTGAACTCAAGCCTTCTTACTTAATAAAACAACTTTTAACCAAGTGAGCTAGTGTAAAACATATTGTATTGTTTAGAAGGAGGGTTGTTGTTGTTGAAGAGGACCTTGGAGAGCGTGCTAAAAAAAAACTATTTTCACACAAGAACAATTTTTTTCTTTCGACGACAACAAGGGTTAGATCTCGTTTAGCTAACCCCAAAAATGAAACTTTTCCCTCTATTTATGATTTACCGAGATCGCACAAAGCACACGACAAAGAGCATACGTAGACAGGAAAAATTTTTCCAATCTGTTTTTGATTTGTCGAGATCGCATAGGGCGTGGGGCAAAGAGCATACACAGATCGAAAAGAACAACAACTTGGAAATAAAAAACAGAAAACCAAAATATTAACTCTGCACAAATTTAAAAGGGCATATTCGGGCTTTATACCTTCAGATTTGACTTAAATGGTCATATCTTGGGAAAACATAAACCTTTTCGAGTGAAATGAAAAGATTTACTGACTAAAACGAGTGCTTCAAATGCAACGAAATAGTCTTCTCAGCCCAGGAATGTATGGAAATGGTAGACACCAGAGATGAGGCAACATGACTTCACGATCTCATTCTACAATGAGAGCGGGTCTTCAAATGCATTCTGATACCATAATCGACAACATAAGTAATCCAACGTAGAACAAACACCTTCAATAGCCACTCACAGAACCAGATCAAAGATTAACACATCAGTGTTTTCACGTGGTAAAATCCTTACGGGGAAACATCCATGGCCCCAACCAATGTGGCCACTTGGAGCAATTTATTAATGCAAAGAAAAATTTACAGAGAGATTAACAAGAGAGTTTCTCACAATCGATCATCAACAAATGACCCTCCATGCTATTTTTGAATAGAGATCATGGACCAATCGAGTGTTAAGCCACATATCAATGTGGTCGTTAAGATCAAAGAGAATATGAATCATCAGATCACTCTATGTCGGGAACATATCGTGACCATCAAATTTCCTAACTTCAAATGCATACTAAAGAAACACACGTTTACCTAACTACACATTAGACCAAGTTGATCTTAACTAACTCCTAAGTGTCTAAATATCTTAACAATAATGTGTATATATGTATACACACACACACACATGTGTCTGTGTGTGTACATATATACACATTATGTACACACACACACATGTATATATATATATATATCCACACACACACACACACACACACACACATGTGTGTGTGTGTGTGTGTGTGTGTACCATTTCATGATAGGTTTTTGGAGATGATGGAGGTTATATCATTGAGTCAACTGTAAATGGACTGGAGGCATCTACCTTTGAGGAGGGAAATGCATATATCCTCATTTTTTATACCACTCAGTCAACTATCATCATCCTCGTGATGATAGCGATCATCGTCCTCATGATTACAAATCATCATGGTAATTAGGGGTGGGCACCAAAGCAAAAGCAACAAATGCAACATTAGTAGTATATTATTACAATCCTTTGGAGTTTCCCCCCAACTAGAAGCAACATGATCAATATTTGTAATAATCATCTCTTAACCATCATTTTCAAGCTCATAAGTCCTTTCTGCCTTAGAACTGGAAACACAGACTATAAGGTCACGATGTTGTGCATAATCTTCCTCTAGACCACAATATGTTCATTGTCAAAATAATAAAAAGGAAACCTAATAGTTTAGAACCACATTTCATGTACATTATCCCCTTGATCATAATAGTAACCCATAAGTGAATTAAGGTTTCAATGATGCACTAGAGCTACAAACTCTATTTCATTTGAGAATTCTCTTTCTACTTGAAAATATCCCTCCCAAACATGCTTTATAAATACCATTTTACCATCATTGAAGAGGCCCTTGGAAACCTTACCATATTAACCACCTTGTCCCGTTTCCATGGAGGACTAATATTATTTGTAGCTAATATTAGATTCTCCTCAAAGTTAAAATCTCTGACACTTACTATTTTGACTCACATTTGAATCCCATTATTATGAAGATCAAGAACTTTAAATAATGTTTGATTTCATCACATTGGGCCTACAACTTCCAACACAACACATACTAATCAACCACTCACATATATCCTAGCTAAGGAATGACATATGAATGGGCCCCCCAAAATCCCTATGCACGAGTTTATCTCATAATGTAACTCTACAACAATGTACAATCCTCCGTGAGAGGGAACATGGGAGAGGAACAACATCGTGCTTTGTTTGTGGTTACAATTCCCTCAATGGTATGGAACCATCTCTCTATTTCTCCCCATAAAAATGTAACATAGAACTAATAACTGGAAATCTCTCTAGTGAAACAAATAACACCTCAAGTATGCTAGAATATTCAATAAATCACATGAATGATCATAGTGCACAATCATGAGAGTTTCATAATTAAATATACAAGCGGTTCTTGATATTATTCATCACTACTCGACCTATGAGCCATGATATCTTTCCTATTTCTTTGTTTTTGTCTTTCCATTTTCTACACTTGAAGGCTTCTTCCTTCTAGTTACTCTTCCCCTGTGAGATAGAAAGGCTAAATGTGTATGTCCATATTTTGATTCTTTTGGAGCTTAGAGATGACTTAAACTATAGTAAAGTGAGCCAAAAGTGTTATCTCGATCAATTGTTTCCAATGTTGTTGGGCATTTGGCTAGTGATAGAAGATGCCTACTTCCAATCCCTTTGAGTGAGGCACACTAGTTTACACTGACATGTTTTCTAGGGATGCCATCCATGATTTTGCAGAACAATCCCTTAGATTTCCCCACAAGGTTTTCGACGAGAAAAATAAAAGATACCAACATTAGGAATCTTGAGATTTATGTTACAATTTTTCATTCATAATTTCTCCCAACTTGCTCTCTCTACTCTCCCCAGTTGTAATCCATCTCAGGATTATTCATATTGGCTTGGATAATTGTTAATTTATATTTTTCCCTCATTGTCAATAAAAATCATACACATTATTCATTTTAGGCTCCTCCAAAATTTGGAGAGAAAGAATTGTATATACTATATGCAAATTTAATATATTAATGTTTCCTTGAGTCGGGCTCTTTGGATTTGTTATGTGTGCATGTTTATTTCATGGATACATGCTAATTATTAAACATTTCCTATTGAAAATGAGTTTTAATTGGTTGGAATCAATGGTAGATATGTCTTCAAAACTCTTTTTGCTTATGTGACTCTTATGAGCTACCCCTGTGATGGCTATCTGTTGCAGACCACTTACTTATTTTTGTAGCTGTCTAGCTACCTTCACACATACATATCACTTTGTAGTATTTATTATTTCTTATACAATGCATTTTTATGATATACATTTATGCACAACAAAATAGTTTATAGATGCGATACAAATATTTACATGGGTTTTATATTGTCAAAACTATGCTCCATGAGATATGAGGGCAATGTGTATATATGATGAAATTTGTCTTCATGTAGTTTTGTGAAAAACTGATGCTCCTACACCCTCGATAGTGAATTTTGAACATGGATCATGCTCTCACTATGACTATGAGTTCATTGTCATTCTAAGTTGACCAAGCTTTTGCCTTCATTATAATGGTTCATTGTTATTCTAAGTAGATCAATGCTTATCTATCTAGCCTTCTTTTCACCTCCCAATTTAGTTGAATTCCTCTCAGGTTGTTGTTTTTTTGGGAATTGATTATTTTGGTCTGTTTTCTTCGTCAATGCAAATCTCTATCCAACATTGAAGAGTCAAAATCTATTTAATTTTAAGTATTTGTAAGCTAATAAATGAATTAAAAATTGAAACCCTAGCCCTAACCCTAACTCCCTAATACAAACTATTTGAAAGAATGTCTAAACTAGATCCTTAACATACTTGAATGTTAAGACTACTCACAAACTGTTTGGAAGAATTCTAAATGAAACAATAGTGAGATTTGTATTTATACATATTTTTCAATGACAAGGTTAATTTAAAACTTTCTTTGCATTGTACACTATGCCTTAGTTGTGGTTTTTCTCAAATTTCGACTTTGATTTGAATGCATGAATGTTTTATCAAACTAAATTTTCATTTCCCTTGCATTGTCTAAATTAGTAGTACCCATGGTACACATAGATAAAACAATTGCAATCACTATGGAATAGCTTTTTCCTTGGAAAAAAATGTATTTACTATTTTGAGATGAAAGCAAAGTATTGCTAGAGAATCGTTGATTCTCAACTAAAAGGCTACACCAACTCCTTCTTAAAAAGGACTTCATTTGTACCGTGACTTCTTTTAGTCCTCCACATGATTAAAAAATACAAAAACAATAAATCGTATCTCAATAACTTTACATTAGATTTATCGTACAAATTTAAAGTCTTGTAGGTACAAAAAATTACAATCTAGAGGAATTGCACAAGAGTAATAACTTTGCTATTGAAGACAAGAAAAAATGGTCTTGCCTCCTACATAATGAAAATCTATATAACCAATAAGTGAAACCTAAGCCTTCTTTAAAGTAAAAAAAACTCCATAATTGATAGTGGCTCGAAGATATCAAAGAATCCTTTTAGATTTTTTCCAACGGTTTTCATGAGAGTTCTGCATGAACCTTGAAACCATACTTACAACAAAGGAGATATCAAACTTGATGTGAGTCAAATAAATAAAACTTCTAACAAGTTTCCAATAATGTGTTGCATCAACAAGAGGTGATTCATAGGCTACCGTTAATTTGAATCCATACTAAAATGGTGTTAGGGGAGGCTTACAATCACTCATTTGAAATTGAGGAAGTAGATCCAAAGCATACTTAGGTTCGGAAAGGAAAATACCATCAACTATATGCTAGACCTGAAGACCCAAAAAACAATGTCAAAGGCCTAAGTACGTCATTCGAAAATCTTGTTTTAGATCATTTTTTAATTCATGGATTAGTGAAATCCTACTTCCTACGAGGACCAGATCATCCACATAAAGAACAACTACGAGGACATCATCTTTAAAGAATCAAATATACAAATCTGGATCATATCAACACTACTTGAAACCACTTTTAATGATTTGAGTATCGATTTTCTCGTATCAAGCCCGAGGTGCCTATTTAATACCATAGAAGGACTTGTTCAACTTGCATACCAAACTTGAATTTCCATAGGTGATGAAACTAGGTGGTTGTTACATGCAAATTTCTTCATGAAGATCACCATTTAAAAAATCAATCTAGACATCCATTTGTTGAATTTCCCATCAAAAAGATGCAGCAAGAGAAATAATTATTTAGAGGATGTTCATTTTAGCAACTAGAGCAAAGGTTTTGGTGTAATCAATACCTTCTTTCTATAGAATGCATATGGTTACCAACCAAGCCTTATGCTTTTCAATCTTCCCATCAACAATGAATTTTGTCTTATATACCCATTTACATCTCAAAATTTTTATCTCAAGAGGAAGTGGAACTAAATCCCAAGTATGATTCTTAATTAAAGAATCGTATTCAACAATCATTGCTTTCTCTTATTCCGACCTTTTCTTAGCCTCTTATAAGTTATAAGTAGAAGGATCATATGTGTTGATCATTTTTTTTTTTTCCGTAAGAGAACATTCTAATCAATTCAAGCAAGTGTTAGATGGATTACCAACATCAAAACTTGCATATTCAAGTGTTTTCACACCCAAAGAGGAAGATAGTTGTTAGCATCGGGATCAATACTAGCAACTTCAAAAGATTTAAGTGAATCTCTAGAATTAGAAGTAGAAAAACTGGATCTAGAACCTCTTCATCACTTCAAAAAATATTTATAGACACATGCTCAACTAAAGATTTAAGAATACAAAAATTCAAATGAACATGAGGTTATGTAGATCAATATAATAAGAATCATGAAGGTAAGCCATTGGTTTCCATATCATATGTAATGTTATACAACTTGTATTTATATTCAATTCTTTTTACCATGTCTAATATTTAATTGTTTTACCTTTATGTTTCATAAATGTTGTCATTGCATTAATGACCTTCTACGATGAATGAAAGGACACTCAATGCAATTTAGTAGGTTTTCCTACCATGAGCACCTACAAGTAGCTCATTGCTTGATATAGTGCATATCAGGAAGAATGATACATAAACATTATGTAGAACCTTTAATGGAATAACAAAGATAAAATCACCAAAGTTTGGAGTGACATTTTGGAAGTCTTTCATGTAATGCAAAAATTGATTCCTTATTCTAGCGATGAACAACCAAACAATATTCCTAGTTATTTACTGAATAGGAAACCAATGCTATAAAATAAGTCCTCCAGAAAATTAAATTTCCCATTGGTTTTGCTTCACACATAAAGACTATCTCAATGGAGAAAGGTGAATTTGGTGGAGTAAAATTTATAATTAGCATACCTTTGTTAAGGAATTTTGGTAAATTCATGTGTTATAATTTATTGTTCCTTTTTTATTTATTTATTTTTTATATCTGGAAATTGGGTATTGTTTTGGATTTTGGGAAAAAATAATGATTCATCCCATGCTTTGGTGTGTTCTAGCTCTCCCAATAACTTCTATAATAATATAAAATAGGTTATATATGATCTTGACAAGCACACGAGGTAAGTCACAATTCATAATTGAAAGGTTAGTTCCAGAACTAGCATAAATGTGATTTACTTGTATTCTACATATAATTGTTATTGTTTTGAATCATGTGTGTTGTTCCTGAGTTTGTACGGTAAGGCTCTAAAGTACACCGTCAAGGCATCCGAAAAGATAGATAAGGCTAAGGATAACAAGGTAAGTTATATGAAAAGGGCTATTGCTGGTTCCTTAACTGTCTCTGTCTAGCTTCCCAGTTTTCTTGGATACTAATGTCTCTTTCAATTACTGCCCATGAACGTTCTAACTCAACCCGGTTATTTGCTGTCTGTAGGATGGTGTTGAATAAATTCATAGCGATGCTCGTTTGATCCGATAGTCCAGGTTCGATATTAGGCTGTCTTGTAACTGGAATAGTCATGAGGGATGGAGACTGAAAGGATAGATTCTTGTGTTTTCTTTTAAGGGTTCGTTATTTCTGTTTCAAAACATATAAGAAGAACTCCAAAACTTTGAATTAGTAGAATGACGAAACTAAAAGCTGTTTATGGTATATGAGTTAAATTTTGAAAAGGGAATATGCATGAAATGAAAATAAAACATAAAAATGCCGAACAAGGTGAGGGATCAATTAAAGAGAAATCTCACTTTATGACAGAAGAAGAAAATAGTTAGGAAAAACTCTTAATGAAGTATATGATATTGAAATTTAAAACATTTATAGGTCTTGTATCTGCTGATAGCCAATACAAAGGAAAATCCGTAAACGATTAAATTGCAAGAATAAATAATCACCACAGTAGAGGTTGTACTAAATTGTAGTTAAGCGTTCATTAAAGAGATATATGCAAAATATGAAACGACAGAGAAACACATAACTCAAACTTGACCAGATATGGAATCTTCCATATGTATTTGTATTAATTCAAAAATATCTTCAAATTCTTCCTTACAATGCGCCCCCAAAAAAGCCCCCTTTTCAGTCTCCTGAGATTATACTTATACTAGATCACCCATACATTGATGGTTGGTGATTTCCTAATTCCTACGGGCAAACAGTTACAAAAATGCAAACCTCAACCGTTTACATGATTATCTTTTATTTTCCTATCATCTCGATAATATAAGTTTTCAAAATGATACTTCATTGTTTTATTGAAGTATCTCCTTCTTTCAACCCAATACATTCAATACATTTTTCAAGAAAGTGTACAAAACTTCTGGGAGTCTCTGGAAAATCCTTTGCTTCGAATAGATAAAATTTTCTTTGAAATTTTGGAAGCCGGTCTTCGATCCGCTTACCAACAAACTTAATTGATTGAAATTTCAAGTTTGGCTTCACTAGCCACTTGTCTATTAGGGTAACATCCACTTCCTTTAACTGTGAAATTTCCATCTGAATTTTGTTCAAACCCTCTTTGAAATTCAACTGGTGTCTTAAAATGTTTATCTGTCCTAATTGCCTAGTGCAATTGTCTCTTCCAATACCTAATGATTCCCTGTCCAACAAATCAAAGATTTCTTCACAATTGTCTTTGATTTCGTTGGCTATTTTCTTATTTTCTGCTATGTTGGTTTCCCACACCTTGAGCATGATATCTCCTCTGATCTGCTCTATGACATAAAGCTTTGGATTTTTCGATACTTCTTCATTTTCTGAACACACAACTGCCTTTTGAAAAGTGGCCCTTGCTGCTTTAGCTTATTTTTCTTTAAAAATGATATTATCAAGAGCATTGCTTGCTTCCTGAAAATAATTATGAATAATATCTACTTGGGAGATTACTTTCTGTTGCTCGGCTTCTACCTTTGCATGTATTTCCAGTGACTGGTCCTGAAAAACTTTCAAATCTATAACTTGGCCTTTTATTGAATTCAATTTAGCATGTAGTTGTCTTACCAATTCTTCTTGCCGAATAACATGTATTTGGCTAGTCTACATCTTCTCGTTCATCTCGTCTAGTCTTGACTTAAGTGATTGAATTTCTTGCTTGTTAGCAACTCTAGCCTGCTCTAGACCTTTATTTGTTTATGCTTTGATATTTTTCTCTTTATCTTTTAGTTGGTTTTGCAACTGGACTATCCTGTGGTTACTCTGTGTCAACCTTGTTCTCATATTGTCAATGGTGATTAGATTTGCTGTTGCCAGTGATCCCATGGAGCTTGCCACATCTGTAGTGAAATGTCCCTCTTCTAAGTTTTTCCCATCCACCAACACCCTGTGTTTCTTTACCATACCACCTTCTCTCATATACATCTCCTGCTTTAATACAACCTTCCTCTTTTTACCGAAAAAGTAATCAGCGGGAGGTATTTCTTCTCTGGAGATAGGGTCTAGGTCACTAGCATATATCACTCCTACCTGAGGAAGCCCAAAGTAGACTGTAAAGGGGTCAAGGAAGTGATGGGATTACCCAACTCTGTGAATGTTATTTCCCCTGCTGTCTTGGGGGTATGAACATGAATAGTAGATGATGAAGGGGGAGTAGATTGACTGGACTCGAGAGGTGTCCTAGACCTTCTTTCTGCTTCTGCTCCTGGATTCTCTGTCTGTGGGACTTCTTTGTTTTGTGAAGATCCTTCTGCCCCTTGTGGATTTTCCTAGGTGTCTGCTTTATCCTGTGCTTTCTATCCGAAGCCTCAAGGAATGTTTTCCTGTTCTCGAGGAGGTGTTGTTGTTTCGTCCTGCAATGCCTTGGGAAAACCACTTTGCCTGTGTCTCTGGAAGGTTAAGAGAATGGTTTGCAAATCAGATGATAACGTCTGTACCCTATCTAAAACCTCCTCATAGGTTTTGACCCCT
The DNA here is from genome assembly GCA_010110895.2 of Picea sitchensis. NCBI lineage: Eukaryota > Viridiplantae > Streptophyta > Pinopsida > Pinales > Pinaceae > Picea > Picea sitchensis. Next base: position 79,460 of record SNQJ01S0025188.1, read on the forward strand.
TTGAAAATGTCATCACGAGGGGATTCCTCATGTTCGAACGCTTTCATGCCACAATGAGCCATGTGGCTTCCCACTGTTTGATAAGGGTCGTGTTTCCTGTGTTCGAGATTCACCAACATGACCTCCTCTAGAGATGCAGCTTCAACTTTGGAATGACCCAACGGGAAAGAATGCACAGAGGCAGATCAAACATACCCCGAAATGCGAAATGCGAAAATAGTTTAGTCACCATTAATCCTGTTTTAAATTAACTTAATTTAGTTTTAGACTTTGTTAAAGAATCGTGATTTCACATTTCGGAGTTTTGGGAATCTAGTATCCAAAAAATATGTCATACGCAAACCCCAAATCACGAAATTGCGATGGGATTAGTTTAGACGCTAATTACTTGTATTAATGTTTTAATCAATCAAGGTTAGTAATTAATTTCTTCTTTTCGGAAAATCGGGGATCGAGAGTTCAAGGGATGACGGTTTGAAAACACTTTGATATAAGGAAACCCGAATCGCGAAAGATTAATGAATTGTTGATTGTGTTTAAGGGTTTAATTAATCACGACTAAAGGGTACTTTGTGAAATGCGCATCGGGACTTATAACACCCATTTTTTTTTTCTTTTTCTCTGTTTTATTGCTTTAATATAAAACCTTTTTGGGATTTCAACACAGGGACTATGGAGTTGTTAGTTACGAAATCATGCTTTGTGAAAGGCCGAATCCCAAAACCCAAAAAATCGAAAGATTTTTGACTCTTTTTTAGGATTAAGGGCGGCTCCATGACTAACCTAAAGCAAAGCTTCAGGTTTAAAGAGTAAAAATTAAACTTCGTATCAACATTAGGCTCCATCTAGGGATCTCATTTCCTTGTGGGATGAGAAGAACATGTAGAGCAAGTGCCTTCATTGGGTAAATGGGGTCAATAATTCAATTTTGTGAAACAGACCAGGAGAAAAATCAAAACAGGATTTTAGAATCGCTACATTTGATTTTGAAAGTTCTTCAAAAATAAAACATCCGATGTTCTCGAGTTAGGTTCTCAATAGATTTCCTTTTCTGAAACTAACGTCAGATTTATGTAAGATAATCAAAACCAAGTTAACCATTCTACCAGGTTTCGCCTGATTCCGTTTGCATCAAGGTAAAGTAATTTCAATGTGTCAAATTAGGGGATCCCAGAAACCTATAATGTGAATCCAGCTAGAAGAAGAAAAGTTACCAGAGCATCTTGTAATTCATGTATAACAGCCTTATCAGATATAAAGATATTGCTTCACTACCAGTGATCCTGTTCAGTACCCCGGTGAAGTTATCTGACTTCCCATATTGAATTTCCTTTCACCACTTCATTTTTTTTTAGCATTTAAATGCTGAGATGAGGGCAATCAATATAATGAATTTCCTTCATCTCTTTGGACTAGATGGGGGCAATCAATATTGAATTTCCTTTCACCATCTATCTGTATATATTTTCTTTTAATATGAAGTGGGGGCAATCAATCAGTATGTAATATACTCAGGAAGATATCTACTTGAATTTTTTAAGAACATAGGCCTGTCAACTCACTTAAATAACTCTGGACTAATCTTCTCTCTTGCTTTCAAACATCATTGGCTTCAGGGAAACTTCTTGACATCTTTTTAAAGAATTTCCTTGAGCAAAACCAATCAATTTATTCATGTTAGGAAGGCTAATAAGGTTAGGATTAACCTATACATACTTCTAGTTCAACTAAAGTTAAAGAACTATAAACTTAACCTATTCTCGTTTTTGAAGGTTTGTTTGAGAATTTTCAGAACCAAAGTGAGACCTTTATTTTCTCAAGGAACTTATGATAAAACACTCAGGGTCAGGCGAAAAGAAAGCTTTACCGTGACTAGGGGGAAAGTAAAGGGCTTCAGAAAAACTATTGCACACATGACCATTTTTTAAGATTTTCTTAGTTAGACTTTAAAACTTTTCCTTAAGTCCCCCTTTCTTTTTTACTTCCTTATTTTGAAAATTTCATTGATAGCATTAGCATCGACTGAAATAATGATTTATCCATTTGTATCTCTCGGGGTAATTTAGCTTGAATTTTCAGAGCAGAATCTCATACCTTGGTAACTCCTATGTTGCCGGCCAAACAAGCTATTAATTTATTACATTTTCCATTGGAATTTTTTTTAATACATTTATCTGTGGCCATCACCTTTTTAGCATCTTCTAGTTTCTTGGTTGGTCAACTACTTTCCTGTGAAATAAATTAGCATACTAATTGTCAGGAAATCTCATGAATCAAATTTTTTTTTTAATGGAAAAACTTACTGAAGGAAATGAAACAATAGAGTAAGCGTGAAAACAAACCGATATGTACAATGAGAGTTCAGAAACACATTACTACATGAAGTGTTTAAGATGTCGCCCATTTACAGGGGCGTTGACAATATCTCCATCGAGATTTTCTAATAAAAAAGCATTTTTTCCCTCAGGAGCCGAAATCTTATATGGGCCGGACCAGATTGGATCAAATTTGCCATGTTTACCAGTGTCTTCTTTCCTGGCTTCCCATTACATGACCAGATCGCTAGGGAGGAAATATATATCCTTAGCTTTTCGATCGAATAAGGCCTTCATGTTATCCTGATATCTCTACAACCTTTCATTTAGTTCGGCCCTATTTTGCTGAACTTCAACCAGCTGGTTTATCCTCCTGGTAACGTTGTTGGGTTCTTCATTTGAATCTTGCCAAAGTTTCATTATGGGCAGAGCAAGATTTATTGGTAAAATGACGTTGATACCATATACCATCTGAAAAGGGGAAATCCCAATTGATCTTTTGGTACTTATCCTGTTATCCCATAGAGCATATTTTAAATGGATATGCCATGCTTTCTCTTTTTTTAGTCAAAACCTTTTTTATCACAGTAATCAGACTTTTATTAGACGATTTAGCTAGACCATTACCCTATGGATAGTAAACTGTGGAGTGTCCTAATATGATGTTATATTTTTGGAAGAATCTTACCATGGCCATTGAATTAAATGATTGAGCAATATCAGTGACTATCTTTCAGGGACAACCAAACCTGGATAGGATTGTTTCTTCTAGGAAACTGATTACTATTGAGTCATTTGCATTTCTCGTGGGAATAACTTCCACCCATTTAGTGAAGTAGTCTGTAGCAGTTGGAATCCACTTGTTTTGTGCGCTGGAGTGTGGATGAATTTCTCCAATGAAATCAAGGCCCCATTGTTGAAATGGAGCCTCGGTTTTAACCAAAACTAAAGGTAAAGCTGGGACTTTTTGTTTGCCTGTAAACAACTGACAAAGAGTACAAGTTCAGACTTTAGTGTTTACATATGTGAATAATTTAGGCGAGTAATAGCCGGCTCTTAAGATTTTACAAACCGTTGCTCGCCAAGCATGGTGTCCTCCACACACTCCCACATGGAATTTGTCTATAACCCTTTCTGTTTCGACCTCGACTAAGCATCTCAACAGGAAACCCAACAGGTCTTTCCAATACAATTTACCATCTATGATACAATATTTTATAGCATGTAACTTCAGTGTCCTAGTTTTATATGGGGTTAACTCACTGGGACATTGAAGGGTCAGTAGGTAAGAAACAATATCGTGATACCAGACTGAAGTAGAGAACTTGTCTTGAACCTTAGTTGTGGGTGAAATGACGTCAAGCTCATCTATTTCTAGAAATCCTCCATTCTCTTGCAGCTAATTTATCCCAAGTGCTTTTAGATTTGATTCGGCTAGCAATTTGGCCAAACCCCGACCTTTGATAATTTTAGTTGGTTTGACTTCCAGGTCGAACTCCTGAATTTTAGCCAGCCACCTGCCCCTTCTTCCTTTGCTGTCTGGCTACACCAATATATCCTTAACAAAACTCGAAGGCACATAAGCAATGATCTTTGAGTGCAACATGTAGGTTCTAAAAGCCTTGCGAGCTTTTACCATTGCATAATCTTGTTTTTCCAATATGTCATATTTCAGCTCAGCGTCTCTGAGACTTTGTAATAGCCAAATAAATTAAATGTCCATTAATTCTACAACATAGCAGTAAAATTCAAAAATTTCTTTAATTGAACACATTCGCATATAAATTTATCAACAATAATAAAATTTTATAGCAAAATAAAACAAATACACAATTTA
>SNQJ01S0025189.1:0-10055 GCA_010110895.2 Picea sitchensis
AGTCGAGTAATAAAATCAAGTGATGTGGGAGAAATTTACAAAAATGTTAAACAAAATGAGGCATCAATGACAGATGAATCTTACCTTGTTCATAGTAGAAGAAAATATAGAATTCACCCTTGAAAGGATATAAGATACAGTGATCCAAGTATCTTGCAGGTCTTGTATTTACTAATAACAAATACAGAGGAAAAATTGATTGCATATCAAATAACCGATAAAACGTTATTACAATAGATGTTGTACTAAATTGCAACCATTCACTTATCAAGGAGTGACATAAAGAAAACTAGAGATATGGAATACAAAAGGAGCACATAACTCAAACTGCATAAAATTTGGAATCCATGTCTGCACTTGTATTAATACTCACAAAAGGATGAGTTGTCTTAGTTACAATATGGCAAGAAGCAGCGTGTGTTAAGTATTTAGACTATGTATTTATACAAAATGTTCTCAACTCTAAGCAGTTGGAATTATCATAATTTGAAAACAATAAATATTACAATATGTAAAATCCGAAGAGTTTCATTCCCATCTTCTCTATCCCCTCGCCTACTGGCAGAGATGTTTCTTCTTCTTTTTCTCTAGATCAGAAACAACTGGCCTTTAATCATGTTCTGTATACATGACATTCCCATGTGGTCTCATTTGTTCCCAGATGTGTTGGATTTCCCTTTCTCGACACACTGAACACATCTTCCTATGAATTGCACCACTAACCTGGAAGGCATTGTTCTTGGGTATGTGTTATATTCTTTGCATGTGTGTGTGTGGGCGTGTTAGATAGGATAACTGCGTCTGACGATCCCTAGGGGGGTCCTAGTGGGGGAAGGTATTCCCCCCTTAGTTACGCGTAGCGCCCCTAATTGTTTTTTTGGGGCTATTTTTGCTATTTTTAGTGGATTTTGCTATTTTTAGCGGTTTTGTAAACTAATCCTGGATTAAGGGATTAGGGTTTTGGTATCTACGGAATACCTAAAAACATTTTATATATATTGTATAGTGAATTGTGAAATTAGAGATAATGAATATAAGAAAGGGTTTCCTAGTTGAGGGTTTCCGGTATAAATCTTTGTGTACTATGTGAATGAGCCATTGATTAAATTATGTTTTAATTAAGAATCTATATGCATTGCTTTACTTCATAGGTTTAAAACTTATAATTGTTGTGTCGTTCACCTCGAAAGTTTATAACTTCCTTTCTATGTGAGGCAACCTATCTTCCATTCTCTTGGATTCTAAAGATATATACTATAGCCTCAGACTGGAATTGACTATCCACTTATTAATCTGGATAATGTCAATTCGTTCCAATTGTAGGATTTTGGCTTAGGCTTCTTCCATTCTTGTCTTGGAATCAAGTTGATTCTTCTCTATATCGATTTGTCCCAAGGCTTTAGAGATACTATCTCTTTCAATGTTTAGTGACTCTTTGTTCAGTGAGTAACATGCTTCTTCATAAGATTTCTTCACCTCCTAGGCTAACCTTTTACTTTCAACCAAATTGGCCTCCCAGTTTTTCAATATTATGTCACCTCAAGTTTGTTCTAAAAGAGACAGTTTAGAAAACATGGTTTCTTCCTATTTTTCTGATGACACAAATGCCTCCTGGAAAGTAGTTCGAGCTGCAATGGCCTCTCTCTCCTTTAAGTAAATGTTATTTAAAGACTGTTCTACCACCCAATAATGGTTTTGGACAACTTCCACCTTAGTAAAAAGTCTTTGTTGTTCTGATTCCAGTTTCTCACACACCTCCAATGCCTGAGTTTGGAAAACCGCCATATCTACTATCGTGTTCTTAGTAAAGTTTATTTTGGACTGCAGTTGTTTGACCAACTCTCCCCGTCGAATAACCAATTATCTACTTTCCTGTGAATTGTTATGTATTTCGTTGAGACTGAATTTGAGTTGTTTAATTTCCTATCTGTCACAGGCTCTAATCTGCTCAAAACCCCTATTAATCTCATCTATTACACTATGTTCCATTGCTTTTAGTTGACATTACAACTAAATTACTAGCAAGTCCTTCTGCTTCAATTGTTCCTTCAGATTCTCAACTGAATATCGATTTGTTGTGGCAAAAGCCCCCAATGAGCCTGCCACTTTCATAGCGAAGTCCACCTCCTCTAAGGTCTATCCATCACATAAAACCCTAAGCCTTTTGGCAGTCACACCCTCCTTTTGGTGCATCTCTCTTCTTACTATAACCCTCCTCTTCTTGCTGAAGAAGAAGTCATAAGGGGGCATTTCTTCAACCGAAATGGGAGTAAGATGATCTACAAACACTACTTCGGCACTTGGGTTCCCCTGAATGATCTGTAAAGGGGTCAAAGACATAATAGGGTCACCTATTTGGGTGGTCTTTGGTTTCCATGTTGTATTAGCAACTGGTTTTTCTGGTGTAGACAAAGATACATCCTCTCCATTTTTTATCAAAACTTTAGTTCGAGCTTTCTTTTGATCATCAGGTTGATTTGATGGTGTAGTATTTTCCCTCTGTATCAAAACCTCTACTTTCACCAAATTTTCCCGAGTGTCATGTCCACTAGAACTTCCCACTTATAACTTCTGGGTTCCAACTTCCTGAGTGGCTTGAGATGTCATAACCTCTCCCTGTAATACCTTGGGTAGACTGTTTCTTTGGTGTCTCTGAAAATTGTAGAACTCATCTAATTCATCTGGAGCAAGATTCTCGACTCAACTCAGCACTTCCTGATAAGATCTTGCCCCTCAGAATATCTCATCCTGCGAGGAATTTTCATGCTCATATCTCTTCAGATTGTAAAGATCCATATGATTTCCTATGACCTTCTAGGGATCATGTTTCTTGAATTCAATGTTTACAAGATTAATGTCCTTTAGGGCCGCGGCCTCTACCTTTGAGTGGCCAAAATCTAACAGTGAAAAAGTACCAACCTGCAAAGGAAAAGTGGGCCACACTTTTTTCTGTGCTGCCTTGAGCTCTTTATTGATTCCTCCTAACACAGTTTGATGGGATACCTCTCGGCACACCAGTCAATCTAGTAGAAAAATTTGTAAGGCATGCAAAGGAATGGAACACCCAAAGACCCTTATGTAAGATAAGTGTTCCTCAATATACCAATCTACTATTTTTCCTAGGTTGGCCACTATCTGGTCTGAAATCCTAGGATGTGGGAAACCGTATATAACGATATGCATCAGCACCACTACATAGTTTCAAATTTCATAGAATAAGTCCTTCGATTTATCCTCCCACATGTTGGAGTGATATAAATGTATTGGTTCGATGTTGGTTGGATTCCAGCTCCTGGCCATCAAAATAAATGGCGTCATAAAACAAACAACATCCATAAGGTATGTCAACATGTAAAATGTGGCAGGTCATCCTTTGGATTTCAATGAATGATATTCGATGATTTCCTTGGCCAAACTGTCTGATAATATATTGGCCCAATTGAAAGAGAAACCCTATGCAAATTCATACATGATCGATACCCATGATAAAAGGAAGTGAGAAGAGTTATAATTCCCTACAATTCTACATAGCATCATGGCCACATACATCATATGACCGTCTAATGATGCAATGGTGTATATGCCATGGGTGTCTGCTCTGAATTTCTCAGGACATGCCCACCAATCCTTGATCAATTCAAGGTAATTCCTTACACATTGTGGGCACTCTTATTCATCAAATTCTTTCAATAAAGTGACATTATAACTATGTTTGAATGTTGGGGACAATTTATACATCACCTGGATATGGTATGGTCATAAATATCCAACAACAACTTTCTGTGAATTGTGGATGGTCCTGGTCAAGATCTCAATGTTCTCTAAGGCCCATCCTATCATGTCGTTATACAGAATGAGGCTCGGTCGTGTGGCTATCTTATGAAAATCTAATTAGACTACGTATTTGAGCTTCGTCACCTAAGTTTTGGTCCCCTCATAATATGACTCTTCTGGATAGTTTCTCAGCTCATATTATAGGATATCATAGACCTGTGTCTAGGTTCTTATGGTCTCCACAGCTCTCGACGATGTGTCTGAGAGGACATTTGTGTTTTGGCTTGAGCTCTCACCAATTGATTTAACCATTTTCCATGGATCCATGATAGTAGTAAACTCAACACTATGTTACCTTTCACAGTAAATGCGCAAAACTTCTTATCTTGCTAAATCTTTCTCTGTGAAAAACGCGAATGGAATTTAGAATGTAATATATTTTTCACCTTAAATGCATCAATATGTGTATACCTTTACTGACAATGTGTTTACTTTCCTTAATGAAAAGATTTTGGGCGGTGATACGAGATCTTATTTGAAATCATTTTCCCTAGATCAAATATTAATGCCATTAATGTTTGCTAGTTCATGATCGAGATATGCATAGATGAAATTTGAATTTACCCGAACTACGATTCAACGAAAAATTAACATGAGATAATAGTGTTTAACCTGCTAATTAATCATATCTAACCTTAACTCTTTTCGGGCCTTCGGACCTCGGGGTATATGATAACAACTCGATATATGATTTTCGAGGATCAAAACCATGAAGTGACTGATTATTCGCTAATTGTATTTAATATTTAATTAAATCTATTTAACACTTGATACATTTTGAGAGTTCGGGTTTTGTGAATTTAGGATGCGATGGATGGTGGATATACGAACTCAGAGTGTGCAAAGATATTAATTACCTTTAATTGAGATTATTTTATCTAACCAAGGTTTAATATTTTGGGACTTCGCATTTCGTAGATTTGCAAGTTATATCTCTTGTTGTTTTCCCGAAGGGCCACTTCCCACAGTGACATGTTAAAATGTAGGAAGTTATACATGTACATGGTGACTAGGATCGAATGTTTTTCGCGTATCAAGATTTTGAAGGTGTGGCATGTTGAAATGCCTGAAGTACGAAACTACGAAACTTGAAACTCTGAATCATTATTTAGTTATTTGACTCTTTAACGAGTAGGCGGCTCCCTAACTCCTAAGATATTATGATCGTTTGATTAGATGGAAGACTTCATCGACGGTGAGAATCAAGAGCACGTTGTTTTTATTTTAAATGGGAATGAAATCTATTTAAAGTATAAAGTTTAGAAATATATATGTGTTCAAACACAACCTATGCCTTTGTCTGGAAGGTCCCTTTCCACTTTTTCATTGCTTTGTACTTAGGACTTCATCCACCCAAGATGAATATTTGGAAAATTTGTTTGCTTGCAATGTTTCTCTTAGGTATTTTTATTGGAGTGATTCTTTGTGTAGTTTTCCTTAGCTTTTTTCAATGTCACTATGTTTGGAAAAATAAATCACCAACCTCTGTCGATCATGTTGGAGACCTTTCAACAACCTCTATGAATCATGTTGAATACAATCAACTAGCCATTGGAAGTCATGCTGGGGGAAAGTATCTATTCAATTCTAGTCATACCAGAAAAACATCACTAACCTTTGCAAGTGATGTTAATGGATATCACCACCTATCATATGCATGTCATGTTGGGAGTAGTCCACCAACTAGTTCAAGTCATGTTGGGGGAATTGATACTACTAAGAAGCCTAGACGTATCAGACGTATTCCCAATTTCCCTTGTAATCATTTTGAGGGAGACTACCTTACTCATCTATGCCCTGATATTCGAGTGGTATGAAAAGCATGGTCCTTTTCTGAATGCCCTTTTAGTTATGATTCATCTTTTGTTTCCCAACAATCTATTCAATGATTGGTTGCTGAAGTGGTTGTGTCGATGCAAAATTTAGCCGATACTACTCTTGTTTTGGGGGGTGATGCATCTCTTGACGATGTTGAATTGCATCCTATTCAACTAATGGTTGAGGAAGTGGTTGAGACGATGAAATGTTTTTCCAATCCCACTCTTCTCTTGGAGAGTGGTTAGTATTCCAAAGTGGTCGAGTCGACGCAATATTCAGATGATCCCACTCTCCTTTCAGAAAGTGATGCATCTTTTGACTATGTATTTAGCATTTCCAGTTCAATACCTTATAAACAAAAGGGAATTCCACTCTCTTCGAGTACACCCCCTCCAAGTCTTAGTATGTTTTCCTTTGATTGTAATAATGTTGTGGAGCCTCGCCTTCCTTCTTCTGCACCTTTATAGATAACGATTATGGTTGAATCTATGTTTGAAGGAATTCATCAATGTGTTGTAGATGAAGGATCCTCTGCAAGTATTTTATACTCCTCAGATTTGCAAGATTTGGGTTCTCCCAATCTTGTATAAGCTACGAGTGAGTTGGTAGATTTAGACATAGGACCTAGTGAATGTCTAGGGATTCTTCCTCATATGCCTATCATGTTAGATGGGAATATCATCCTGATCGATCTATTAGTGGTTCCAATCCCTTTAGAATTAAATATGCTTCATGGGAGTGATTATGTTTATGCATTGAAGGTTGTGGTGTCTACAATATTTCATGTGATGCATTTCCCTCATAACAGAATCATTGTCATTATTGATCAAATTTCATATGATAATCACCATCCTAGTTTGATTTCAGCTCAGGTTTCCCCTTTGGGTGTTCCTAGTGTTCGAGTAGACTCTTCCCTACCATAGGTGAATTATTTGGTGTCTTATCCTAAGTGTTCAATTACTCCTGAGATGGGATATTTACATTTATGTTCTCCTTCTAGAGACAAGATCTCGACAATTTATCGTGTGGTTTATCTAATGGGGGAATGTAATCCTTTTATTTCCCCTCTTGGCTTGAGTAATCTAGTGTTTCCTCTTGAGTCTGACCTTGTTGTTTGTAAGACCTGGAGCACTGATATTTGTCATTGTTGATTCCCTATGTCATGGATGTTGATTTTCCTTCAAATGAGGCCATACTTGAAGCTATGATTATGGATCCTCAACCTCCTCTTGAAATAGAATCTTTACAAGTTGGTTACCAAATAATCCCTTGGCCTAAGGCTAGTGATGGGCTCTACCTAGAGAACTAATATGCATAATATGCAAGGTTGTGCGGTCCTCTATAGATACTGTACTTTTATCATTTCTTGTTTTCAAGTTCTGCATACCTTAGCATGTGTTTTTATCAAAGCTTTCTATATTGTACTTATTAACTTTTGGGTGAGTGTTTTTGGTCTTATATATAGTACTTTGGATACGTTTTATTTGGTACCTTTTCATTCCATGTTGATCCATTCCAATAGGTAATGATCTCAAAACTGACATATATGTTAGATTTCTCCCTCCATGCATTTTTTCATTATCATTTTCCTATTTCATTTTTCCATAGGATTGACCCCACTGAGTTGTGATGCAGAACCTTATTTATTGCTTAGAAGTGTAGTAATTCATGTGGTAGAGCCTACCTTGAATGGGATTCCTAGATTATAATCCCTTTGTATTCTAGTGCTCATGCTGCAAGTTTTCTATTAGGATTGGGAGTCATGTTTAGTCCCGCCATGACTTTTTGTTGAAGCCTCATATATTCTTATTTCTTTCTATCCATTACCTATGGCACTCCATCAAAAATATGCTACTACGTATGTTATCACCTTCTTGGCTTATTCCATGGGTATTGTGTTCTTTATTGGCATATAGAGTAGGTTTCATCCCACCTTGACTATGCATTTATCCATATCTTTCACAGATATTCCATAGGGTCCACCCCATTCATTAGTGTCACTACACCTCTCAATATTATTAAAGGTGGACCACATATGGATGGTAGAGCTTACCTATCCATGTGTAACTTACCCATCCTTCCACAGTCTATGCATGCTAACTTCCATTCCCTTCTCTGGACTAATTTGACCCCTTTCCTAACTTTAAATAACAAGGATGCATGAAAGGTTCACATGCATTGATCAAGATTCATGTTAAACATAAAAACAATGAGGCATATGACATGCACAACAATAACCAGCAAGTATGCATATTATAAAGATTGAATTCAACGATAATTAAATACACAACAGAATAAATCATACACAGGTAAATAATACCATAACAAAGAGCACTTATCTTTTATAAAAGAAACCACCTACTGATTGCAGACCAAGGATGTTCCACCCAACCGTAGACATTGTTTTTCCAAGTCTCAACAACAATGTCACCTCTGAGCTAGGGCTATGAATCTACAAGGATTTTTCTAGAGTGTTACTCGGCTTCCCAAACTAGTTAGCACTCAATCTCTCATAGGATTCCCATCACCCACAACAATCCAAGTACCCAACTCTCTTATACCCAGCATGCACACACAAGAGAATGGACCCTCTCCCTTCCCTACCACATAGCCCCTTAGGTTTTCCTTCTCCTTCCAGGGATCTAGTGCAGTTGGTCTAGAATATCCATGTTGGGACTCTCAGGACTCACAGCTATGAGAAAATTCGAACACAGGCCAAATCATCTCAGAAATGTATGCCTCAAATCATGGCTGGATTACACCAGCAATCTCTACAGCCAATAACACCATGGATGCACTTCAGTAGTTCATCTTCCTTTCTGAAGCCAAGACACGAAGGTGGAAATATGGGTGGTTGAAATAATGAATGAATTTGTGAGTGCATGAGTGAGGAAACTAACAGAAGAACAATAACAAGAATGAGAGTGAGAGACATAGAGAACGAACCCCCCCAATAGACCAAGGATGGGTTTATGTAATTCTTGGGAATCAAGAAAATCATTCCATTCCCTCAAGAAGCTCATGTAACTAATTCCCCCCATTAAACAAAATGGGTAATTAAAAAAATTTGAATAAACACTTAGGCCCCCAAGCCCCCTATCTTACAGAATCATATCCCCCTATAACTCTAGTCCTTGTCCATCTAGGCTCGAAACTCGGGGTGTTACATCCCCTCCCCCTTATTTGGGCACAATCCTTAGTGCATATACAAAACATGAATCAAAATTCCAAAATTTATTCAAAACGTTGTGAGTACTCTTCCCACATGACATCTTCATGCTCCCAGGTAGCATCTTCAGGACCGTATCAGGTCCACTAAAATTTTACCATCTCTATAGCTTGATTCTGAAGCATTTTGACTTTTCTGTCCAATATTTGCACTGGCTAGACTTGAAAGTCTCCCTCTGTCTCTACCTGAATCATATGTCAATCAATAACATGGTTAGGATCATGTACATATTTCTTTATCAAAGAGACATGAAATACATTATGCACATTCATGGAAGCATGAAATGCAATAATGTATGCAACTTGCCCTATTCTGTCCAATATCTCAAATGGACGACAGAATATGGTTGCAATCTTTGTACAACTACCCAACTTTAAAGAGTTGTTCTTGGGATTTACCTTAAAAAACACATGATCCCCCAATTTAAATTCTCTTGATGTCTTATTCTTATCTGCATAAACTTTATGTCTATCCCGAGATTCCTTTAAATTTTGCTTAATCTTAACCATCTAGTCTTCCATTTCCTTGAGCAACTTTAGCCCAAGTACCACTCTATCTGTTGGGTTTTCCCAGATCATTGGAGTATTGTATTTATTATTGTACAAATATTTAAATGGGATAATTTTTAATGAAGCTTGATACCCATTATTATAGGAAAATTCAACCAAGTGCAAGTAATATTCCCACTTAGATGGCTTATCCATCACATACATTTTGAACATTTCTTCAATTACTCGATTGACTCTCTCTGTCTGCCCATCTAACTATGGATGGTAAGCCATGCTAAATTTCATATTTGTACCAAATCCTTTAAATAATCCCTTCCAAAAATTTGAAGTGAACTTTGTGTCTCTATCCGAGACAATTGTCCTAGGTATCCCATGCAACCTAGCAATACCCCTCATGTAAATTTATGCAATAATAGTTGTTTTATGAGTTGGTTTTACAGGAACGAATGAGCAGCCTTTGTCAATTTGTCAACCAGTACCATGATTGAATTAGGTTGTCTTGTTGTCCTAGGTAATTTAGTTATAAATTCAATGGTTATCACTTCCCACTTCTTTCTGGAATTGTTAATGGTTGTAGCAAACTTGTTGGGTGCCTATGCTCAGCCTTCACTTTCTTACATTACATACATCTGGCGATGTAACCAACAACATTATTTTTCATTCCC
>SNQJ01S0025189.1:26736-37006 GCA_010110895.2 Picea sitchensis
CAGCTCAGGTATTAGATCATGTATTCTAAGAACAAATCATCTTCCTGAACTAAAACCATGCCAATGGTTGACTCTACTGCAACTAGATATAATAAGAATCTTTGTTATAGTTAGGTGGCCGGAGCAGAGGGGCAGTTGTGAGGGCATGTTTTAATGCGTCGAAAGAGTGTTGAGTGGCATCATCCCAGTAAAAAGGAACATCTTTCTTCAGTAAGCGCATAAAGCCCTTGGTGATTTCGGCATAGTTGGCGATGGAGCATCGTAAAAATTTTGTCTTGCCTTGTAGACTCTGAAGTTGAAGGATTGTGCATCGAGGGGGCAACTGGATTATTGACTCCACCTTGAGAGGATCGACCATGATCCCTGTTGTTGATATGATTAAACCCAACAAACTTCCTGATGTTATGCAGAAGCTGCACTTGTTTGGATTCAAGCGAATCGGAAAGTAGCGACAGTGTTCGAAGATCAGTCTAAGGTGTGTGGGATGATCCGTTCTCTTGCAAGATCGCGATGCTAAATCATTTAGATAGGCCTCGACTATATGCTTTAGATCATGAAAAGAAAAATACATGGCCTGCTAGAAGGTGGATCCAGCATTTTTAAGACCAAAAGGCATTTTACGATACGCGAATTTACCCCAAGGACAAATGAATGTCATTTTGTGTTGGTCTTCGGGTTTGATTTGGATTTGATTATATCCCGAAAAACTATACATGAAAGAAAAGGCCTCACAATCAGCACATTCATCGATGATCTGGTCGATGAATGGTGTTGGAAAATTAGCTTTGGGACATGCCTTGTTCAAATCATGGAAATCGGTACATACATGAATCATGCCTTGTTTTTTATTGACTAGCACATGATTTGACACCCATTGGGTCAAATGGATAGGATAGATAAAACCTGCCTTTAGCAATTTCTCAACCTCAATATTGATGGCTACTGCTTTCTTGGGATTAACTAGATGAAGCTTATGTCGAACATGCTTGGCATCAGGATACGTTGTGATCTCATGTTCAACTAATTTTGGATCAATACCTGGCATTTCTTCATAAGACCAGGCAAACACGTCGCAGAATTCTTTGAAAAGATTTGTGTATATTTGAATCTCTTCAGGGGAGCAATCCGCTCTGACGAAGACATTCTCCACGATGCCAGGGTTTCGGGAGATATTGATCGGTACGGTTTTAGCAATAGTTTCCATATTTCCCTCAGCATAAATTTTGTGTGTAGCTAAGAGATTAATAGGGCATGACTGATCTCCCATCATGATCATGGTGAATTCTCCTGCTTTGATTCAGCTTAACTCTGGGAGAAAATATGATCTATGATGAATATCGTCCCAAGGTCTGCCCAGAATAGTCATTGCTTCGATTACTGCTTCATCAGAAGGAAAGACTAGGTCTAATGAATCGATGTTAGTGAGAGAACCCTGAGCCCAAATAGGCTCTAGAAGTGGATCTAACTCTTGTGCAGGAGTCGAATCAGTGTTAGTTGAAGCTTGCTAGACTAAAGAGTACACTACTTCAGTTGCAGACAGGGGCATAGACATGCCCAGGTGCCCTATCTCGTCCATCGGGGCCGATGGGGAAGGAAGTATCCAGGGATCCTCGAAATAAGTCTTGCGGAACGACGAAACTTGAAAAATCTCAACCTTATGGTGATTGGATATAAATTTGATATCATCGTGAGGAGGTGGGTAATCAAAGGTACCCATCAAGGATGGGCACAAACAAACTCCTACATTAACGACATCTGGTTGAGGATTATCAATCATCGGGACCGTGGATTCCCCCAAAGATGGGTCAGGTTTGGAGAAAGACAATTGATCGATGGTCACTATTCGACCCTCATGTGGAAACAACAAGACCCGAAAAACTGTAGCAACCAAAACTTGCATAGCATAAGTCCCTCTACTTTGACACACATGGTCTTCCCTCCTAACTGCATGGGGAAAGAAGACACGATGCCATGTGGTTGGAACAAACGATTGTCAAAAGCAGTAAGGAGAGTAGATGATGGAGACAAAACGGGTTGGCCAATGGCCTTCCAACATGCCAACGACATAACGCATGTCGAGGTGCCCTCATCAACCACTGTGGGGAAGATATTTTGAGTGAAATTTTTCGTGGGATAAGCCACTACTATCTGAAATGCTACATGGTAAGGAAGATGAGGTTTTAAGTCTGTTGTATCCAACATGATGGTACCCAGATTACAAGTCTCGGTAGAGCGTAAAGTAGTTAACAAGGATTTCCTTTGAGAAGGGTAGCTTTGGAGGACCTCCAAAGCAAACATCGCACAAGGAGTTTGTGATAAATCCTCCACCACAGAGTAGTTTTGGGTGGCCCTTACATTTGGGTTATGAGAAGCTTTTTTAAATGCACCTTTTGGAATCTGTGTCATTGTTTCTCCCAATGTCTTCTCAATCTTTAGAGGAAGATATGGGAGGTCAGCTTCTTTACCCTTCTCAAAAGCACTTGGTTTACTATAGTTGTGCACTCTAGTCGATATAAAAGCATCACCCCTAACCACATATACGTTTGCAGATGCGGGGTTGTTCAGAGGCGGGTAGGGTTCTTGACTGCCCCCTTTTGTGCTTGCAGAGGCTTGAGTTAGATTTTTCCCATGTTGAAATGGATTAGTCAACACTGCCTGTTGTTGTTGCATGACAAATATTTTGGTTTCTGCAAGTCGAGGACATAGATGGGTCAGGTGGTCTTTCACGCACAAGTTTCATGGATACCTCGCCTTCCATTTTTCAGTGTTGTCGCTACCATCATTATCGTTGGGTTTTTTATCCTCCTTACCCTTCTT
Source organism: Picea sitchensis (assembly GCA_010110895.2). Lineage (NCBI taxonomy): Eukaryota > Viridiplantae > Streptophyta > Pinopsida > Pinales > Pinaceae > Picea > Picea sitchensis. The sequence continues at coordinate 29,554 of SNQJ01S0025189.1, forward strand.
TCATTTTTTTTTCTTCCCTTCAGGTTGTTGGGTAGCCTTTGGGTTAGTCAACTGCGTTGTGTGTACTTCCAACGTTTTGGTAGGGGGAATAGCCAAAGAAGTAGTTTGGCTGGCCACTGTGTGTTGTATAGATAACTGTTGCAACTGCTACATCAATTGCTCAACAACCTTTGTTTGTGCTGAACTAATAATACCATCGGCATGTGGTCCAGCTCTCTGTCTAGTTTTATCCAGTATTGAACGTTGCGCATCTGGTAAGATGTTGTATAATAAACCAGATTGAGAATAGATGAGCTCAAATTATTGAGCCCTCATGATGGCGTCTTCTTTGGAGAAAACTCCTAACATCGCAATGTCTTTAGATAACTGTGGGACCAAAGACTTAAGGAGCCACTCAAGCAGGAATGCTAGTGGGACTAGTACCTTGATTAAACTCTTTCGACGTCTCCATTCTCGTATGTGATCAGAGATATGGTCCGCTATTGTTTGTTCAAAATTGCAGAGCGGCTATGCGCCAGCGTCGTATCTCACAGGTAACTGGAAATGGTTAAGGAAAGCCATCTCCAGTTCGCCAAAAGAAGAGTATCTTGAGCGAGCGAGCTCAATGTACAATTTCACGGCACTCCCAATGAGAGTATGTTGAAACAATCTAAACTGTACAGAGTCATATTTCAATGAGTTAGATGAGAACCAAAGATGAAAGATAGTCACATGATCTCTTGGATCTTCGTTAGGATTGGCTTCGAACTTTGGAATGTTCAAAGGAAATTTTGTCAGCATAGGAGGCCAACGTGGATCATGACAAATAGGGTCCTTCAACAACCTTGTCAAATTTGGCAAGTGTAAAATCGTCAGGAAAGGAAGTTTGGGTTGTTGGTGATAACCTGGGAAAAAGGGGCCTGGAATTTGACTGGCACCAGGTTTCCAGGAAAAGTTTGGTTGCTAGCCTATATTTTGGTAGAAACCATGACCCTACCCAGCGTATGGATTTTACATATGTGGGGACATCATCGAATGATTTCCCAAATAGGACATAAACTGTTGGGCATGCATTATATTCGAAGGACTTTGGGAAGGATTACCCCATGCCGGTACCATGGGGATAGGCATGGTAGTTTGTCTAGGGTTGCATTGATTGTGGAAATAATTACCCCATATTGGCATTCCAGATGAGGGAATGGAGCTCTGCCAAGAATTCCAAGGCCTTGAAGTGGAAGAAGTTCCTAGGTTTGGCCCCTGTGCAGGAATAGTACCCTGCATAGGAGTCAATTGTCAAAAAATGGGATTTCCCCCAATCAAGAAATAAGCTGATGAGAAGGCGTTGTTACCTCAAAGAAAATAGTGTCGAACCTACCGGCATACTATGCGAAGGTGGTCCTTGAATCCCCGCTCCAAATAAACTATTGTGTGTAGGTTGCCCAATGGATTGCTGATGCGAGCCACCGAGTGAAGGGGACAAAGGAGGAATATGACCTCCTCCGTAAGGGAAAGCATTAAAAGGAGAAGGAGTTCCCCCCATGTGACCTTGCAGAGGAGCGCTAGAGTTACCTACCCCCAGACCTAAAGTCTATAAAGTGGAGTAAGAAAGTATAGGACTTGTACCTGAACTAGGCATCCTATATGAGAACGGAGTGCCTGTCTCACTTGGTGTGAAAGGGGTTGTGGCCGCCACCAAAGACGGGATTAGACCACTGTGTGAATTAGTTGCGGTCAAGACCATGGTGGCTTAGAATGAAAATGGTGGGTTAGGAGATGAAATATCTCCTGTGGTGACAACCATTGTGGGAATTGAAGAATTCCCAAAAGGAGTAACAACATTTGTTTCCATTGCTGTGTACAACACTGTCTGGCATTCGTAAAATTGAATTGGTACGATGAAAGGTGCCAAGAAATCAGTGGTTGGGGTTTCAACTGGGCCAAGAGTGGTTGCTTCAAGTTCCAAAATGGTTGATTCCTCCGGGGGTTGGTCAGGCACAATATCTTGTAACCCGGTTGCTTCAAAAGACCCTTATTGGTCTAGCTTTCACCTTAATGGTGGTGGGGGTGGCTCCAGTGTAACCGACGGCAGGCCAAGAAGCCTTCGTGACTGACGAAGCTCAATATCCTCCACTGTGTGATAAGATCAAAGACACTCTAAGGTAGTCTAAATGTTCAAAAGTAACACACACTAAAAAATACCCTAGAAGACAAGACATGCAAACACTAAATTAATTGGAAGAATAGTTACAACAACCAACACTAGAGCAAATTATCGGTGCAAGTGCAACTCGAAAATGGAAGAACCCTCTGGGTATACTCTGCAAAGCATGGCCCGATGTCTATCCTAGGTACCATGGTATACCCCCACAGTCACCTGTGTATGTCCCTAAACAATAATGGCAACTAGGTTGCCAACGCGCGAACAATCACCAGGCGGGTACAGTCGAAAGTTGGGTAGACCACAATGAGCAGGGTATCGAGACCGAAAGATGTCAAGGGTATCGAGAGAAAATGGTCTAGAAGAAAATTGAGTACCTTGAATGGATTCAAGACCCATGAAGCCCCGTGGCAAATGCAAACAACGGAATCCCCAGACAAGCCCTCTATATGTGTTCTCCACTACGATTGGTCCAGCTTTGGATGGGTTATCTCTGCTACCTTTCCGCACGTGACCTCGGTTTTATCCCCTGTGTTAGAGGGGGGTCCCAGATAACTTTCACGACACTGGACTTAGACACTCCCAAACTCAGCCTCCAATGTTTGATTTTAAATGGCCTTGAAGAGTTTCCTCTCCAACCTAATCCAAGGCCCTACTCCTGAACTAGTTGGTGAACCCTACAAACATAAAATTCTAGTAGATTTTAAATTTAGCGTTACTTTTATGGCTTTATCTTACATCAAGGGGTATGAAAGTGAAACTGATGAGGTGTAAATGACGAAAGCAAAAAATGAATAAAAAAGCTAGAAACAAAACTTTTACTTAATGCAAAATTTCAACAACTTTTCAAAATAAATATTTTTTAATTTTTTAAGATTTTGGACAACAAACTCAAAAGAAATTTCACTTGACTACAAGCTACTTATGATCTAAGTAAACTGCAAAAAATTATGAAATAAATGACTTTTCCCTGGCTAATAATGCAAAAACACACTTTTCAACCAAATAAGAAAATGAAAAGAGATTTTTTTTTAATTTAAATGCTTGATAAAACAGAAAGGAAAAATACCAACAAGTAAAAACCAAGAAAAACAATTCTTTCCTAATCGTAGATCGCAAAGAATCAGGTCAAAAATCACACACTAGCAATTTAAAAAAAAAATGACTCTCACACTTGTCTAAAATCCTTAAAAAATCTTTTATTTTTATGACAACTTTTTAAATGAGAAAAATCAAGCTAAGGGTAAGATTAATCCTAAGCTACTAATTTCTCAGACAGATATTCAAACACCTGAGAAGAATAATTCTTATCAAGGGAAAGGATGATTGCCTTACACTCAACAACAAGTATCCTGTACAAGCACGCGATTGTTACTCTAACAACATGCGTGTGAACGTGCACTGGATAAAGACAGAGGGAATGTACACGTGAGATGACCTTGTACAGGCCGTGTGTATATCTAAACTCTGAGAAAAATGAAAACAGACAGAGCAAACTAGGAAGAGACCACTGATATTGATAATCAAGATCCCTTGAAAGGCTTGGACACTATTTTTAACAAAAAAACAAATAATTTAAGGAAAAATGATAAAGCAAAAACAATCTGAGATAGGACCGCAAACAACCAACACTCAGACAGAATTCCAGAAAACCCCCTGAGAAAGTGTGATTTTGACAGGGAAGAGGCTAACTGCCCCCAAAGTTCTCTGAACTCTACATGCTACTGCTACTTCTTCAGCTAGCGTTCGCACGCGGGTTGTAAGAGAGTAGGGCATGGGTACATGCATGTAGACCTTATGTAGGCCATGTGTACCTCTGTGGGTCCTGACAAACACAGTCAGGAAAATCAGAGAAAGCTGGTATGGAAAACCAGACTCTCTGCTAGCTCAGACCTTACAGAAACTAAAAGAAAAAACAAGAAAGAAAAACTAGTCTTTAAAACTACCCAAAAACTAAATAAAATTACAGGAACCCTAGAGAGTTTCCCTAGTATGGTCTCCAATTCTGTTGTGGGGAAAATCTCCCTACGGACTAGCAAATACAGTTCATACTTTGCATGCAGATATGACTGAAGAAAAACGACTTTCTACCTTTATCCCTAGATTTAAATCCCCTTTTCTTAGTAAATGCATGGAAAGATAAACCTACCTCATTCCCGACATTTGATGTCGATCCTCCATTGTACTTGATTACTTGTTCGCAATACTCCTTCCAAAGATGACCTGCATACAAGACAAGCAACAACTATGCATGCATCCTACTTATATACTAATGGGTTAGAAATCCAAACATATACTAATCAAACTATAAAAAATTCATGAATTGGGACGTGAAAAGCATTTTCTTTATTACTTTGAATGAGTCAACTTACAAAAGTTGAAACTGGCCACCGCTCCACGAACCTGATCCTGGGCTCCTCTTCTACTGTCCTCCAACTTCTTTTCTTTGTATCTCCTTTGGCATTAGGAAAGGCTAAAGGATTGGGACAATGTGAATACACAAATGGGCATAGTTTCTTTGCTACATTTTTCCTTCTTCAAATGGTACCCCTACCCCTTCTTTTATAGGCTAGAAGGAGCTAGGTATTTGGACGAACCCTCGACCATGCATGGCTGGGAGTTTCAGTTAACTCACCCATAGCTTTTGTGTTCCATCAACAACTTTCCTTTTTTTGTGCTTTTGTCAGTCCACGCGGGTTGTTTTGGGTCAGCCAGCATGTACACGCGTACATGAATGGAGTAGGGCACGTGGGCCTTTATAAAAGAGGATTTTCAAAGAGTTGTTTAGCAGTGATTTGGAAAAGAAGGGATATGAGATGGCCTAATGCTAGGTAAGCATGTGTGGTGCAATTTAGGGTTAAAACAATTATAAACTAGGAATCCCATGGAAGGTAGGCTCTACCACATGAATTACTACACTTCTAAACAATAGAGAAGGTTCTGCATAACAACTCAGTGGGGTCAATACTAAGGGAAAATGAAATAGGAAAACAATAATGAAAAAATGCATGGAGGGGAAAATCAAACCTATATGTCAGTTTTAAGATAATTACCTGTTAGAATGGATCAACATAGAATGAAAAGGTACCAAATAAAATGTCTCCAAATTCCTATATATAAGACCAAAAACACTCACCCAAAAGTTTATAAGTAAAATATAGAAACCTTTGATAAAAACACATGCTAAGGTATACGAAACCTGAAAACAATAAATCCTAAAAGTACAATATGTATAGGGGACCACACAATCTTGCAACTTATGCATATTAGTTCTCTAGGTAGAGCCCATCACTAGCCTTAGGCAAAGGGATTATTTGGTAACCAACTTGTAAATCTTCTATTTTAAGAGGAGGTTCAGGATCCATAATCAGAGCTTCAAGGATGGCCTCATCTGAAGGAAACTCAACATCCATCACATAGGGACTTGAAAAATCACAAATATAAGTGCTCGAGGTCTTACAAACAACAAGGTCGAACTCAAGAGGAAACACCATATTACTTGAGCCAAGAGAGGAAAGAAAAGGATTGCATGCCCCCATTGGATAAACCACATGATAAATTGTCGAGATATTGTCTCAAGAAGGCGAACATAAATGTAAATATGCCATCTCAGGAGTAATTGAACATTGAGGATAAGACAAAAAATAATTCACCTATGGTAGGGAAGAGTCTACTTGAACACTAAGAACACAGAAAGGGGAAACATGAGCTGAAATCAAACTAGGATGGTGATTATCATATGAAAGTTGATCAATAGTGACAATGTTTTTGTTATGAGGGAAATGCATCACATGAAAGATTGTAGACACCACAACCTTCATCACATAAACATAATCATGCCCATGAATCATATTGAATTCTAAAGGGCCTAACACCACTAATAGATCAATCAAGATGATATTCCCATCAAACATGATAGGCATCTAAGAAAGAATCCCTAGAAATTCACTAGGTTCTATGTTGAAGGCCAACAACTCACTCATAGCTTACACAAGCTTGGGAGAACCCAAATATTACAAATCTGAGGAGTATAAATACTTGCAGAGGATCCTTCATATACAACACATCGATGAATTCCTTTCAACATAGATTCAACCAGAACCGTTATCTAGAAAGGTGCAGAAGAAGGAAGGTGAGGCTCCACAACATTATTCCAATCAAAGGAAAACATACTAAGACTTGGAGGGGGTGTACTTGAAGAGAGTGGAATTCCCCCTTGTTTATAAGGTATTGAACTGTAAATGCTAAATACATAGTCAAAATATGCATCACTTTCTAAAAGGAGAGTGGGATTAGCTGAATATTACGTTGTCTTGACCACTTTGGAAGACTGGCCACTATCCAAGAGAAGAGTGGGATTGGAAAAATACTGCATCATCTCAACCACTTCCTCAACCATTAGTTGAATAGGATGCAATACAACATGGTCAAGAGATGCATCACCCTACAAAACAAGAGTAGTATCAACTAAATATTGCATCAACACAACCACTTCATCAACCAATGATTGAATAGATTATTGAGAAACCAAAGATGAATCATAACTAAAATGGCCTTCAAAAAAGGACCATGATTTTTGTACCACTCGAATCTCATGGAATAGATGAGTAAGGTAGTATCCCTCACAAATATTACAAGGGAACTTGGGAATATGTCCTATATGTCTAGGCTTCTCAGTAGTATCAATTCCCCCAACATGACTTGCAGTGGCCGGTGGGTTACTCCCAACATGACTTGCATAGGCTAGGTGTTGATCTCTATTAACATCACTTGCAAAGGTTGGTGATTTTTTTTTGGTATGACTAGAAATGAATAGACACTTTCCCCCAACATTGTTGATTAAGGTTGGTTGTCATTGATGTCAACCCTTGAAGAAAGTCTCGTAGCACAAAGGTTGGGTAATGGACCCAAGATTGTTTGATTTAAAGATGACTCATTATTGTCTTGTCATGGTCGATAATAAGTAGAAATAGATGAACTCCAAAGTGGTCCCCTTATGGTGAAATCCCTCATGTGAAGACGCTTTGTGGATTGAGTTATCCTAGAAGTATGGTTAGAGAACCCATGCTTATTTATGGAATAATGAGATGAACTCCAATGAATTTATCAGTGAAACTATCCTATATGGATAGTGCTTGTCATTCCATTTCCATTGGTATGTGAAACGTCACATAAATCCTCACGGTTAGAGGGTTATGGCCATGAGAAGTTGGAGAACCTAGGTTTGGGTAATGGACCCAAGTTTGTTTGATGGATAATGGTATGAGTTTTGATATATTTTTAGGTAATACTATTCTATATGGATAGTACATGTCA
>SNQJ01S0025189.1:37016-49281 GCA_010110895.2 Picea sitchensis
TGGGGTAGTGGGTATGGAAGGCTGAGAAGGTGAGTTTCCTTCGTCTGAAGAGGAATCTCTTCCAGAAGAGGAAGGACATGAGGGAGGTGGTGAAGGAGGTATCCCAGATCCTCCTGCAGCAGGATTTGTGTTTGGATCTGTAGGATTCACAGTGAGGTTAGTGTCACCTAACTGTTCTCTGATATCATAAAAGTCTAAAGGTTGACCCCACGGATGGTTTGGTTGCCTCAAACTGGCTAAGGCACTATGTGTTTTGATAAGAGATCGGCGGACAATCTCTTCCAAGTCACCACCTGTAGGATTAGGGGTTGCTGGCTCAACTGTGATCTGCGGATATTCGGTTGAGGTAGTTGTTGTTTGAGGGGGAATATTATCTTGTCAATGGCTTCTAGTCACTATAGGTGAGCTATTAGGGGGGGGAGGAGTCTTGCGACCGCCTCGTGCCATTAATTAAGTCCAGGCCCTCCTTCTAGCGCCATTTGTTGACGGGCAAAATGGTTCGTCCGTCAATTGAGAGAGTGGAACCAGTCCGGGGTTGTCTAAATAACCCAAGACGTTTGGAATGAACCAACCTGACGAGTTTAACGGCTCCGTTGGCCACTCTAAGGTCTTAAGAAAACCAAAGAGAAAACTAATCTAAACTAACTAATCTAAATAAAACGAATAAAACAAACTAAACAAACTAAAACTAACTAAAACTAATAAAACTAACTAAAACTAACTAAACAAATTAACTAAAACTAAAATAAAAGAAACTAAACTAACTAACAATAAAAACAAACTAATACACTAATCTAATTGAAACAAACTACTATATAAACTAAAACTAAATACAAATTACACTAACTATTCTACTAATTACTATTACACTAACTCTAACAATTAAATGTCTAATTAGTAATTGAATTACAATTTATTCACAAATATACAGTATCTACAAGTTGCAGATTTGAATAAAACCTGTAAAACTCATGTGCTTTCTGCCCTAAAATAGCCAGAGATATTTTTTTGATTTTATGATTTTATGAATAAGAAATAAAACTACTGAAATTAAACGATCTAATATATTTACTGAAATTAAACAATCTAATATACTAAACACATATATCTAACTAAACTTATATCTAAACAGACAAATGAAAAACTGACCTGGAAATGCTCCAAGTCTGCCCTGTGTATGATGACTTCAAAGCTGGTCGGAGGAAGGAAACTCGCACCGGTTGATCCAGAAGATTTTCATAAACGATAGGCTGAGCTACTCTTTGAATTGTTTACAAGACAAACAAGACATAAAAAATCATAACAACTATATGATTATAAATCTCTGCAATAAGGGAAACCTGTTATGCAAAAACTTATATTTGACAATTCAACTTGTGAAGAAGATAAACCTGTCATTCACAAACTGAATTCAACAATTGCTATGTCTTTTATACACTTGGAAGAAACCAGATATGGATTACAGTGATTAAAATTATATCATTTGCACATGATTAAGATAGATAAAGTAGTCATTAACCAGATACAAATTGATATACATAACATGAAACAAGATATTGATATAATGAGAACCTAAAGCTGTAACAAAACACCAAATTCTTCCTCAGTCTGTATTAAAACTCCATATCCTTTTTCTCCCACGAATGAGGATGATCATTATTACAAAAATGATAGGTATTTAGAAGTCTCTCCACAGGGTAAAACCTCCTTGTGGATAATATCAAACTGTTTTACATAATCTGGGAACATATTCCCAAAATCAACTAAACTAGGAAACTAAAATGCAAGTGAAATATTTGAAATATCCCCTAACTGCTCATCAAATCATTGCAATTTCGAATTCATCTGCAATAGACCAAAAATACCAAGTTAGAAAGGTATTTCATTTGCAAAATAATAAAAATTTGATTCTACAGACTTAGCTACAGAATCATCTGATTCTGTAGCTAGTCTAAAATAGCATACATGACCAGATAGAAATCAAATGAAATCTTTTAAAAGAATCAATTCCAATTTTCTTTTAATAAACATTAAAAACGAATCACTAATGACTCACATGATTTTATCATTCCAACAAAATCAAAAGTGATTCAATCGAAACAGGGGTAGGAGTACTTTGTTTCACGGCTACCATAATCAGGTCGAACAGTAACAAGACTGTCCCATATCCAATTAAAATCAAATAAGATCAAAATCCAATAACCAAATAGAAAAACATGCATGCTCTGTTTCGATTGCCATCATAGTCGGGTAAACAAAATCAAAACCAAACAGTTTTACAAATCATTTCACATCCAATTCGAAAGCAGTGCAATCAAGCGAATCATATGCAACGTTTTGTTTTTCCAAAACAGGAGATACAATTAGATCAAAATAGGATTGTTTTACAATTATCATAATTGTTATGGGTCAAACGGTTCACACCATAGGTGGATTAATTCAGACAGATACATGAACCAAATCATACAAAATCATAACAAGATTGATTCGACTTTGACCACAATCACTATAGAATTGACATAAGTGATAATTGGTAAAATGTGCAAATAAACTATATTGGATTTGAACGAAATGGTTAATTCCAAACAAGTCACGACAGGGTTTAATATAGAAACAAATCATGAATCAATCTCGTTTCACAAATCCACTTGAAACAGAATATCTATCGTAAATACGAATTCAACTGATAGCAGGGTCGATCAAACCAACGCGAATCATCTAGCTGGGTTTTTTACATAACCATTACGAATTGTTTTGGATGTGTTTTAAGAGGATCAAATTGAGAATAGTCCAAATTGTATTCATGTAACAGTTAACCATATCACAATTGTTGCCAACCATAACATATACATTATAACCAATTCAGATCGAAACTTGATTTGTGTTCAAAATTGAAATGTGAAACAATTTTTGTCTATAATAGATACAATGACTTTGATTAGCAACAGAACATCCAAATTAAGATAAATGAAACCAATCAAATCCATACTAAGATCCAATCAAATCGACGAAAGAATCCAATCGAAACTAAACTGGGAAAACGAATTTCATTAATCAAAACATAACTATGTAGACAATGCATATAATGTGACAGAGCAAATTCACGCTGTAAACATAGTTGTTCGAAAGAATTCGAATTCATTATATAAACAGGTGATAGAACATAGCAGTGAGGCTGCTCAAATTATGCCAATTTTGAATTCACGACCGTTGTAGCTGACTCCACATTTTTAAACAAAATAGAGCCTAGCGTCCTCTGTTTCTTATCAGTGGCTTGCAATTTGGCCTTTTGACTGGTAAGCCGTGCAACTTGGTCCTCCAAAGAATGAATTATGGACTGTAGCATTGGCACATCAAGATAATACCTCTCTAACCACGAGCTACATTGATCACAGGATGGCACTGTAGGCTTCGACAGAGCAGGAGAGGGTTTAGATGAATGACCGGGGGTTTCACAAGGAAGCTTAATGCCTGGGTAATTAGGGTCATTTTGCAATCAAGGTGGTAGGTTTGTCACAAATTCATATGAGGTTTTGGCACACAGACCTTTCGAATAGGGATATTCACTAGCCAAATAATGTTCCACTTCTGAGTCGGAGTCTTCACTCACCATGATGGGTTAGGGTTGACAGGAAGTTTCGGCTTGTTCCTTGCCATTCGAGAGATCAAACGGGCGTTCCTTTTGCCTTTGGTGTTTGCAGTGGGTTTGGATTTAGGTTTCTTTCCCACAGGCTTAACAGTTTCGACATCCTTGGTCACAGAGTGGGGTAGGTCGATAGGTGAGTCGGGTAAGGTTTTAGGTAACAGAATACTATAGGGTACCGGGGGTATAGTCTTGTCCTTGCTCACCATAGGTTTGTCAACCTGTGGAGGGTTCGAATCCTCAAATTCATTGTGTGCAAGGAAATCGTTCCAACAGTCTCCGTGTAACCCCAAATGACATACGACAACAATTTTAACCAGCCCATAGTGAAAAAGGCTGCTATCATCCTGGTTCCTTTTGTATCTCTTATACATTTTAAATAGGCTTCTATGCAAGTAATAAGGCATATTAAGTTCATAGCCCATGAAAACCATAAGCAAACGAAGGTTGTGTAAGAAAACAAAACCATACCGACCCTTGCAGGTGATAAACTATTTGATTATCATCAGCAAATCGTGCCAACGTTGCTTGAGCATGTTCACGGGAAAACCCTTATCATAGGAGCTAACCTTACATGACTGGAAGAGAAGAGTCCAAGGGACCTCTTCCACTTTGCAATTCTTGGACCATCGTTGTCCAGTGGCAGGCAAACCCGTAGCTAAACTTACAAATTGCTCGTCAATTTGCAATTGAACATTCCGACCTTGGCTCGACAACCATCAAAGTTTAAAGCGAATTGTCGAGCAACGCAGGGGTTAAAACCATCAAACTTTTGTATGAACGGGAGCCATCCAAATTCCTCAAGGTCACTGTGGGCACTGTCAAACATCAACAAAGCCTGGCTACCATTGGGTTCAGCCCTTACGACTGGATCCATGGTATGAGCACATGGTAAGGGTTTGGGTTGAAAACAACAACACACAGGAGCAAAGTCATTTGGGCTAACGGCTACGAACGATCAAAGGGGAAGCATTAATGTGCACGTGCGAGGGTGGTGGGATTATTCACCGCCATGCATAATAGTAATGGCAAAGTACAACCTCTGTTCAATCAATCATAACATAGTTCAAACCATATTATTCGTCCAACCCAAGAATCAAACGATGGATGATATACCAATGTGCCATTGTATTATTTCAAACCACGAATGTTCAATGTGAAATCAAAGCCAAAAGTTAAATATGTGACATCGTATAAGTGTGTAATCAAACGTTTACAAAACATTGTGACAATCAATTTCATAACATTTGACAAGCCAAGATATTATAATAATAAAGATATCATGATATAAAAACAAAATAAACCATGACCCCTATGCAATCTGATGACTAGGCAAGTCCCAAACAATATAAATCTATATGCTCAATGCCTTACCAGTTTAAGTTATGCAACCAAAAATGTCCAAATAGGCATAGTTTGAAAATTCATTTAACCACACAATAATAAACCAAAGGTGAGTGCCTTTCAGGATATCAATGAGAAGATCATGACAGTTCAAATAACGATGGAGGAGTTTTCACGCTTACAGTCGTGAAAACTAAATTGAGACCAATTTGCAATTGTCGTAATAAATGAAAATATCGTCTATTTGCAAAATGAGATGATAATTTGAAGTTTAGGAGACATAGGTGTAGGAAGCTTATAGGTCAATATAAAAAATTGAATTGGCTGCCAACACATTTTCAGATCAATTAACGAAAATTTCGTGTGGGGCACGCTCTACAAGGTCGCTCTCTAGAATAAGCTAGAATTTAGCAAGGTGTGTTATTTTTTCCATAAATCCATTTTTTAGAGGTTCCAAGTAGTTACACCTAGAGGAATTTCATAAAACACACTGAAGAACATTGTGTATCAGTTTCATATCTTTATTCATTATAGGTACAAAGTTATGATTATTTCAAGTTAGGGTTGTTGACTAATCCAAAAATAGTCTTGTGAGACTAAAGAAACGCTTGATGAAAATGCTAGTCCCTTGTTGTTAAATTTAAGGATGGTTTGAAGGTATGTGATCATATACACCAGGTCTATTACAAAGTTACAAATCATATTTGGATGATGAAATTGATAAGGTATTTTGGTTGAGGTACAAGTTGGGTACATGGTTGAGACAAGTAGTTGATGAGTTGGCACATACATTAGGTGTATAGTTGATGATGTTGGTACATATTGATGATTCATAGTTGATGAGTACTTGACAAATGATTGGTACATACTTGGTACATGGTTGGTTTCACTTTTTTATGGTATAGGTTGATTACAGATTGTTTGGTACATATTGGTGCATGTTTGATGCACTTGTTTATGGTACAGGTTGATTACAGGTTGATGTACAGGATGATGCATAGTTTATGCATGGTTCAAGTTTATTGGTACATGTTTACAGCGGTATATCTCACAGTGATAGTATGACAGTGTCTCCATCATTCTACTTCTACCTCAGGGTGGTTGGATGGGGCAAGGACAGGTGGTTGTAGCCACCTTTCGGTTGTAGCCGGAGAACATAGGGGGTTGTAGCCTCCTTCTGGATGTAGCCAGAGAATTGGGGAGTTGGAGCTTCCCTTAGGTTGTAGCCTGAGAAACTAGGGAGTTGGAGCCTCCTTCTAGTTGCAGCTGGAAAACAAAGGAAGTTGGAGCTTCCAATGAATGTAATTCTTCAAGACATATAAGATAAAACATTCTATCGTTTTCTCTCGATTTGGGTTTCCACGTAAAACATTGGTGTATTGTGTATGTGTGAGATTGTTCATTTCGTTTTTCTCATTATTGGATAATAATTCTACATTTATATAACGCTTGGATTATTTGGAGAAAAGGGATTATAATTACACTATTATTGATTCACCCCCCCCTCTCAGTAATCCAACAATTGGTATCAGAGAAGGTTCCTTCAGAAATTAGTTTAACCATTGAAAGTTAGATCATGGAGAGTACCAACTCATATAAAAATAAAATACCACACTTTGATGGAAAAAAGTATGCTTTTTGAAGCATAAGGATGAATACATATATACAAGGACAGTGGTTTGAAATTTGGAAATCAATTGTAGATGGATACACAATACCAACAATTCCACCAACAAAAGACAAAGCAGTGAAACTTGGTTAGAATAATTCCAAAGCTACAAATGCACTTTTGAATGGTCTCAGTGAAACAATATTCACCAAAGTTGCACATTGTAAATCCACCAAATAGATTTGGGACAAGCTTCAAAATATTTATGAAGGAGATACAAAAGTCAAAGAAACAAAACTTCAAACTTACATAGGTCAGTTCGAACAACTAAAAATGAAGGAAGATGAGAATATTGCAACCTACTTCTTAAGAGTTTATGAAATAGTGAATGCAATCATAGGATTGGGAGAAGAAATCGAAGAAGTTGTAATTGTTCAAAAGGTACTAAGATTTCTTCTTATGAGATTCAACCCTAAGATATCAGAACTAGAAGAAATATCGGATCTGAACTCAATAAGCATGGACAAACTGCATGGAATCTTCACAACATATGAAATGAGATCTGAACATAAAAATCTAGATGTAAAAGAAGCATCCTTCAAAGCATCCAAAAGATAAAAGCAAAAGAAAAAGGAATAAGAAGAATATAACAACAACAATGACATCTTGGAAAATGATAAAGGTTACTCAAAAGGAAAACACACATATAAAGGAAAAAAAACTACAAAGAAAGATTTCAAGAAAATCTTATTCATCAAAGAAGACATATCATCATCATATGAAGATGAAATCAGTGACAGTGAGACAGGAAGAGTTCTATTCATGGTAGTAAAAGATTCAGACAAAGAAGACTCTAAAGAAGAATATGAAGAATCTGAATAAGGATATGAAAAAGTTGAAGATGAAATTGAAAAGGAAGAATTTGACTATCGAGAAGAATTGGTGTCTGTCATAGAAGTTATCAGAAGAGAAAAGAATAAAAACAAGAAACTACAAGAAGAACTAGACAAGAAAAAGGACACTCGAGAACTAGAACAAATGATCACAAGATTGAAGGTTCAAATAGAAGAAGATAAAAGAATTGAATAAGCACTCAAAGAACAACTAGAAGAAAATGAAAATATCATTGGGAACTTGGAAGCAAAGATTGTCACACTAAAAAAGGATATTCAAAAGAAAAATATGCAAAATAGCTCAAAAGTTCTAGATGACATTATCAACAGTAAATAATATCATCTTGACAAGTCTAGACTTGAATAAAATTAGACATAAAAGGGATCAATATCCAAAACAAAAGAGAAAGAAACAAATCCAAAAAGCTATGAAAAAACAATCAAAGGGGATAGGAAGATGTACAAGGAAGATTACAGGGACACTCCACCGAGAAGACTCATATTTTAGAATAAAAAATAGACAGATAGGCCTCAAGAAGAAGACATATTCATAAGATCACCTTCTTTCAGAAGATCTTCAACTCCCAGGTATCAAAATATATTTTTTGGTTTATGTTATGCATGTAATAATTTTGGACATAAAGCTATGAATTGCAGAGCTAACAACAGGAACAATAACAACTTTGAGAGTCATACACAAAGGGGTTACTCAAGAAGACCTAGTGAAACACAAATAAAAGGTTACAACAGGTTTGAATCTTTGATCACTTAAGTGGAATGTTAAAAATGTAACAATTTTGGACACGTGGCCAAAAATTGCAGAATGGAAGTACCTCCTAAAGAACCTCAACAGAATAAAAACAGTCACAGACAAGAACCTCAGAAAATGACATGGATAAGAAAGCAAGATCAGTATAGCAATGAAGAACACACAGTCTTTTTACAAGATAAGCATAAGAAACATGGTTGGTATGTTTATAGTGGGTGTTCAAAACACATGAGAGGTGATAGAGACAAATTTCTTACATTGTGAAAGGAAAGAAATGGATCAGTCTCCTTCGGAAATGATAATTCAGCCAAAATCATTGGAGAAGGCACAGTCTGAATTGGGAACAAGAATAAAAAAACACAAAATGTTATACTGGTAGAAGATATGAAACATAATCTTCTAAGTCTGATTCAAATGTGTGACCAAGGTCATAAAGTTGCTTTAGATTCACAAAAGTGTGAGATAAGAAGAGAAGGTTCATGGGAACTGGTCAGTATAGCTGCAAGAACTTCAAACAACATATATATATTAAGTGAAATTGGAAATGAAAAGTGTTTTCTAGGAAATGAAGATGAAAGTTGGCTATGGAAAAAAATAATTGGTCACCTGCATTTTGATAACCTTGTCAAAGTAAACAAAATAGAAGCAGTCAAAGAAATGCTTGAGATCACGAAACCAACCAACACTTTATGCAAGCATTGTCAACAAGGAAAGAAAACAAAGACCAGGTTCAAATCAAAGGAATATTCAACAACAAGACCACTTGAAAGTGTGCATACTGATATAGTTGGACCAAATACAAAAAAGGGCTTAAAAGGTGAGAGATACTTTATGTTATTAGTTGATGATTATACAAGAATGACTGCAGTTTTCTTTCTCAAGAACAAGTCAAAAGCTTTTGAAAACTTCAATATCTACAAGGAAATGGTTGAAAATGATATGGATTCAAGAATCAAATGCTTGATATCTGATACTAGAGGAGAGTTCACTTCAAAGGAATTTATGGACTACTGCAATAGTCATGGAATAAAAAGGAAATTCTTCATTTCTAGGACACCTCAACATAATGGAGTTTTTGAAAGAAAGAACAGGACAGTATAGGAAATGGCTCGAACAATGCTAATGGATTACAAATTGACATATATATTTTGGACACAGGAAGTTCATACAACAGTTCACATTTAAAACAGAGTAATTCTTAGAAACAACACTGATAAAACTCCCTACAAGCTATGGAAAGGAAGACCAACAAATGTGAAGCACTTCAGAATTTTTGGAAGAAAATGCTACATCAAAAGAGAATATGGCAGAATGGGAAAGTTTGACTCTCATGTGGACAAAAGAGTACTTTTTGGTTACTCAAGTACAAAGAAATCATACAAGTGGTATAATCTAAGATTGAACAAAGTTGTGGAAAGCATCAACATAACAATTGATGAAATAGGTAGACCACAATCAAAGGAAGAAGAAAAAAAATCAATGGAACAAATTTTCAAAGAAGAAGAAGCAGAAGATGAAGTACAAGGGGAATATGAAGAGAATTTGATAAAAACAAAAGAGAAAGATCAACAAGTATCTCCAAAGACACCTAGCAAATGAGTACAGAAGAATCATCCTTCAGATCACATTATTGGAAACAAAGATGCAAGAGTTGAGACTAGAAGAAACATCCATTCACCAAAACAAACACACCTAGCACTCTTATCCACAATTGAAATAAATTGTTTTGAAGAAGACAACAAGAATGAATTTTGGAATAAGGCCATGAATGAAGAATTGGATCAAATAGATAAAAATGACACTTGGGAACTGGTTCCAAGACCAAAGAATAAGAATGTGATCGACACAAAATGGATTTTCAGGAATAAATTAAATGAATATGGACAAGTTTTAAGGAACAAATCTAGATTGGTATGTAAAGAATACACACAGAATGAAGGAATTGACTTTGAAGAGACATTTTCCCCAGTTTCCAGAATGGAAGAAATCTAGTTGCTTTTAGCCTATACATGCTCCAAAAATGTTAAAGTATATCTGATGGATGTAAAATCATCTTTTCTGAATGGGGAACTTGGAGAAGAAGTCTACATTGAAAAACCAAAAGGATTTCAGTTGTTAGAAAACGCATATTATGTGTGTAAATTAAAGAAGGTCTTTTATGGTCTAAAACAGGCTCCTGGAGCATGGTACTCTAGACTGGATAAGTATCTGTAGCAGGCAGGGTTCAAAAAAGGAAGTGCAGACAACAACCTCTACATCAAGGTAAGTGGAGGTAATATTTTATTAATTTAAGTTTATGTTGATGATATTACTTTTGGTAGTGATGATGACAGGTTAAGCCAAAAATTTGCAAAAGATATGCAGAATGAATTTGAAATGTCGTTACTTTAGATATGTCAAAGAAACCAAGGAATATTTATTTCTCAAACCAAGTATATTAGAGAAATGCTAAAGAGGTTTGGAATGGAATATTGCAAACCAATTATCACTCCCATGCAAACCAGTTACAAGTTGAGAAAATATGATGATTCGAAGTCTACAGATCAGATACAATACAAGTCAATGATCAACAACCTACTATATATGACAATATCCATACCAGATGCAATGCAAGAATTTGGATAGGTGGCACGATTTCAAGCAACACCTAAGGAGTCACATGTGTTAGCAGTGAAGAGGATTTTCAGATATCTCAAAGGAACAAAAAAGTTTGTATTATGGTATCCAAAAGGAAATGATCTATCACTTATTTCCTACGTAGATGCAAATTGGGCAAGTTGTATTGATGACCAATGAAGCACTAGTGGATTAGTGTTATACTTAGGTGAGTGTTTAGTATCATGGCTAAATAAGAAACAATCATCAATATCTTTATCTATAGCCGAGGTAGAGTATATTGCAGCAACATCATGTTGTACACAGGTTCTTGGATGAAACAAACTCTAAGAGATATATAGGTTGAATATGATGAGCTCATTCCAATATATTGTGATAATAAAAGCGCCACTAGTATCTTGAATAACCCAGTGATGAACTCCAAGAAGAAGCACATTCCAATAAAGTATCACTTTCTACGGGAGCAGGTTGTAGAAAAGAATATCAGAGTTGAGTATGTGAGAACAAAAGAACAAGTGGAAGACATATTCACAAAACCACTTCTGACGGAATCCTTTGAATATCTTCGCAAGAGACTTGGAGTTATTTCTACTCCAAAATTAATGTTTTTTGAATGCTTATCTTATATGTCTTATATTTACACGAGGAAGCACCATAAGAGGACAATTCAGTCAGGGGGAGCAACCTCAAATGGAAAGATACCTTTTCCATTGATGACAAAGGGGAAGAGACTTATCATATGCATAGGATAGAGGCATGGTTCCAGGGGGAGCATGAGTGATATGATTCCAGTATTGCATCAGAGGGTTTCCATCAATGCCAAAGGGGGAGATTGTTGATTAAGGTTGGTTGTCATTGATGCCAACCGTTAAAGAAAGTCTTGTAGCACAGAGGTTGAGTAATGTACCCAATATTGTTTGATGTAAACATGAATCATTATTTCCTTGTCATGGTTGATAATAAGTAGAAATGGATGAACTCCAAAGTGGTCCCCTTATGGTGAAATCCCTCACGGGAAGACGCTTTGTAGATTGAGTTATCCTAGAAGTACGGTTAGAAAACCCATGCTTATTTGTGGAATAATGAGATGAAAGATAGTGAAATTGTTAGTGAAACTATCCTATATGGATATATATTTTCATTCCATTTCCAGTGGTATGTGGAATGTCACATAACTGCTCACAGTTAGAGAGTTGTGGCCATGAGAAGTTGGAGAACCCAGGTTTGGGTAATGGAACCAAGTTTGTTTGATGGATAATAGTGTGAGTTTTGATATATTTTTAGGTAATACTATTCTATATGGATATTACATTTCATTCCATTTCTGGTGGTATGTAGAACGTCACATAACTCCTCACGGTTTGAGAGTTATGGCCTTACGAAGTTGGAGG
>SNQJ01S0025189.1:56801-83296 GCA_010110895.2 Picea sitchensis
TGTACCAAACAATCTGTACTCAACTTGTACTATAAACAAGGGAAACCAAACATGTACCAAGTATGTACCAATCATGTGTCAAGTACTCATCAACTATGACTCATCAATATGTATGAACATCATCAACTATACACCTCATGTATGTGCCAACTCATCAACTACTTGTCTCAACCATGTATCCAAATTGTACCTCAACCAAAATCACTCATCAATTTAATCATCCAAATATGATTTGTAACTCTGTAATAGAACTGGTGTATATGATCACATACCTACAAACCTTCCTTAATTTTAACAACAAGAGACTAACATTTTCATCAAACGTTTCTTTAGTCTGAGAAGACTAGTTTTGGATTAGTCAACAACCCTAACTTGAAATAATCATAACTTTGAACCTCTAATGAATAAATATATTTAACTGATACAAAATTTTCTTCAATGTGTTTTATGCAATTCCTCCAAGTGTCACTACTTGGAACTTCTGAGAAAAGGAGTTATGTCAAAAATGGCACACCTTGCTGAATTATGTCTTATTCTAGAGAGCGAACTTGTAGAGTGTGCCCCACATGGAATATTTGTTGAATTGATATGAAACTGTTACACAAAATACTAATGATTTTACACTAACCAACACATTTTATCTTACAAAATTTGTATCTTTCATGAATATGTTATGACATTTTTACCCAAAAAAACTGTTTTTGACTAGTTTTAGGACTAGCCACAAACCCTGTTTTTCACGGAGTGTAACTCAATAAATATAATGACCCACAAGAATAATTTTTTACCACAGATACTTGGATATGTTTCCTCAATGTCATAGAAATTTCGCAGTCTGAATCATTATAAAAATAAATTTATTTCGAAAATGGTGAGATGACCTGAAAACAACACACCTTAGAAAGCATCATCAAAAGAATTTATCCTTCCTTGAATTTTGGCCTTCTTTTCTTCACTTTCCTCGAAAATTTGGATTAAATATCCTTTGGTTACCTCATAAACCTATAGGTATTCAATATTATCAATTGTTTCATAAATGAGAGAGCCTTGGCTCTTATTTATAATCTCCAAGTAGCTTCCTTAAAAACATCTTCTAGGTCACTTTGCCCACTTTCCTTATTTTAGGGTTAATCCACTTCTAATTTCTCCATTAAATTTATTATTGAATTAATTTATTTTGTATTAAATTTGAATTATAGTACACTCATCACTTCACTTTATTATTTACCTTTTAAATTTTCTTAAACCACTTTGACTACTTTGACCTTTTGGGGATTCTAGATGACATATGAGGGTCCTCCAACTTTGTAAGGCCATAACTCTCAAACCGTGAATTATGTGACGTTCCACATACCACCAGAAATGGAATGAAATGTAATATCCATATAGAATAGTATTACCTAAAAATATATCAAAACTCACACTGTTATCCATCAAACAAACTTGGGTCCATTAAGTTCTCCAACTTCTCATGGCCACAACTCTCTAACCGTGAGGAGTTATGTGACATTCCACATACCACTGGAAATGGAATGAAAATATATATCCATATAGGATAGTTTCACTAACAAGTTCACTATCTTTCATCTCATTATTCCACAAATAAGCATGGGTTCTCTAACCGTACTTCTAGGATAACTCAATCTACAAAGCGTCTTCCCATGAGGGATTTCACCATAAGGGGACCACTTTGGAGTTCATCCATTTCTACTTATTATCAACCATGACAAGGAAATAACGAGTCATGTTTACATCAAACAATATTGGGTCCATTACTCAACGTTTGTGCTACGAGACTTTCTTTAACGGTTGGCATCAATGACAACCAGCCTTAATCAACAATCTCCCCCTTTGGCATTGATGGAAACCCTATGATGCAATACTGGAATCATATCACTCATGCTCCCCCTGGAACCATGCCTCTATCCTCTGCATATGATAATTCTCTTCCCCTTTTTCGTCAATGGCAAAGGTATCTTTCCATTCAAGGTTGCTCCCCCTGACTGAATTGTCCTCTTATGGTGCTTCCTTGTGTAAATATAAGAAATATAAGATAAGCATTAAAAAAACATTAATTTTGGAGTAGAAATAACTCCAAGTCTCTTGCGAAGATATTCAAAGGATTCCGTCAGAAGTGGTTTTGTGAATATGTATTCCACTTGTTCTTTTGTGCTCACATACTCAACTCTGATATTCATTTCTACAACCTGCTCCCGTAGAAAGTGATACTTTATTGGAATGTGCTTCTTCTTGGAGTTCATCACTAGGTTATTCAAGATACTAGTGGCACTTTTATTATCACAATATATTGGAATGAGCTCATCATATTCAACCTGTATATCTCTTAGAGTTTGTTTCATCCAAGAACCTGTGTACAACATGATGTTGCTGCAATAAACTCTACCTCGACTATAGATAAAGATATTGATGATTTTTTCTTATTTAACCATGATACTAAACACTCACCTAAGTATAACACTACTCCACTAGTGCTTCATCGATCATCAATACAACCTGCCCAATCTGCATCTGCGTAGGAAATAAGTGATAGATCATTTCCTTTTGGATACCATAATACAAACTTTTTTGTTCCTTTGAGATATCTAAAAATCCTCTTCACTGCTAACACATGTGACTCCTTTGGTGCTTCTTGAAATCGTTCCACCTATCCAAATTCTTGCATTGCATTTGGTATGGATGTTGTCATATATAGTAGGTTTTCGATCATTGACTTGTATTGTCTCTGATCTGTAGACTTCGAATCATCATCTTTTCTCAACTTGTAACTGGTTTGCATGGGAGTGATAACTGGTTTGAAATATTCCATTCCAAACCTCTTTAGAATTTCTCTAATATACTTGGTTTGAGAAATAAAGATTCCTTGGTTGCTTTGACATATCTAAAGTTTCAAAAATAAGGATAGTTCTCCAAGTAACGACATTTCAAATTCATTCTGCATATCTTTTGCAAATTTTTGGCTTAACCTGTCATCATCACTACCAAAAGTAATATCATCAACATAAACTTCAATTAATAAAATATTACCTCCACTTACCTTGATGTAGAGGTTGTTGTCTGCACTTCCTTTTTTGAACCCTGCCTGCTACAGATACTTATCCAGTCTAGAGTACCATGCTCCAGGAGCCTATTTTAGACCATAAAAAACCTTCTTTAATTTACACACATAATATGCATTTTCTGACAACTGAAATCCTTTTGGTTGTTCAATGTAGACTTCTTCTCCAAGTTCCCCATTCAGAAAAGATGATTTTACATCCATCAGATATACTTTAACATTTTTGGAGCATGTATAGGCTAAAAGCAACTAGATTTCTTCCATTCTGGAAACTGGGGAAAATGTCTCTTCAAAGTCAATTCCTTCATTCTGTGTGTATTCTTTACATACCAATCTAGATTTGTTCCTTAAAACTTGTCCATATTCATTTAATTTATTCCTGAAAATCCATTTTGTGTCGATCACATTCTTATTCTTTGGTCTTGGAACCAGTTCCCAAGTGTCATTTTTATCTATTTGATCCAATTCTTCATTCATGGCCTTATTCCAAAATTCATTCTTGTTGGCTTCTTCAAAACAATTTATTTCAATTGTAGATAAGAGTGCTAGGTGTGTTTGTTTTGGTGAACGGATGTTTCTTCTAGTCTCAACTCCTGCATCTTTGTTTCCAATAATGTGATCTAAAGGATGATTCTTCTGTACTCATTTGCTAGGTGTCTTTGGAGATACTTGTTGATCTTTCTCTTTTGTTTTTATCAGATTCTCTTCATCTTCCTCTTGTACTTCATCTTCTGCTTCTTCTTCTTTGAAAATTTGTTCCATTGATTTTTTTTCTTCTTCCTTTGATTGTGGTCTACCTATTTCATCAATTGTTATGTTGATGCTTTCCACAACTTTGTTCAATCTTAGATTGTACCACTTGTATGATTTCCTTGTACTTGAGTAACCAAGAAGTACTCTTTTGTCCACATGAGAGTCAAACTTTCCCATTCTGCCATATTCTCTTTTGATGTAGCATTTTCTTCCAAAAATTCTAAAGTGCTTCACATTTGCTGGTCTTCCTTTCCATAGCTCGTAGGGAGTTTTATCAGTGTTGTTTCTAAGCATTACTCTGTTTTAAATGTGAACTGTTGTATGCACTTCCTGTGTCCAAAATATATATGTCAATCTAGAATCCATTATCATTGTTCGAGCCATTTCCTATACTGTCTTGTTCTTTCTTTCAAAAACTCCATTATGTTGAGGTGTCCTAGCAATGAAGAATTTCGTTTTTATTCCATGACTGTTGTAGTAGTCCATAAATTCCTTTGAAGTGAACTCTCCTCTAGTATCAGATATCAAGCATTTGATTCTTGAATCGATATCATTTTCAACCATTTCCTTGTAGATATTGAAGTTTTCAAAAGCTTTTGACTTGTTCTTGAGAAAGAAAACTGCAGTCATTCTTGTATAATCATCAACTAATAACATAAAGTATCTCTCACCTTTTAAGCCCTTTTTTGTAGTTGGTCCAACTATATCAGTATGCACAATTTCCAGTGGTCTTGTTGTTGAATATTCCTTTGATTTGAACCTGGTCTTTGTTTTCTTTCCTTGTTGACAATGCTTGCATAAAGTGTTGGTTGGTTTCGTGATCTCAGGCATTTTTTTGACTGCTTCTATTTTGTTTACTTTGACAAGGTTATCAAAATGCAGGTGACCAATTATTTTTTTCCATAGCCAACTTTCATCTTCATTTCCTAGAAAACACTTTTCATTTCTAATTTCACTTAATATATATATGTTGTTTGAAGTTCTTGCAACTATAATGACCAATTCCCATGAACCTTCTCTTCTTATCTCACACTTTTGTGAATCGAAAGAAACTTTATGACCTTGGTCACACATTTGAATCATACTTAGAAGATTATGTTTCATATCTTCTACCAGTATAACATTTTGTGGTTTTTTATTCTTGTTCCGAATTTAGACTGTGCCTTCTCCAATGATTTTGGCTGAATTATCATTTCTGAAGGAGACTGATCCATTTCTTTCCTTTCACAATGTAATAAACTTGTCTCTATCACCTGTCATGTGTTTTGAACACCCACTATCAACATACCAACCATGTTTCTTATGCTTATCTTGTAAAGAGACTGTGCGTTCTTCATTGCTATATTGATCTTGCTTTCTTATCCATGTCATTTTCTGAGGTTCTTGTCTGTGACTGTTTTTATTCTATTGAGGTTCTTTAGGAGGTACTGCCATTCTGCAATTTTTGGCCACGTGTCCAAAATTGTTACATTTGTAACATTCCACTTAAGTTCTCAAAGATTCAAACCTGTTGTAACCTTTTATTTGTGTTTCACTAGGTCTTGTTGAGTAACCCCTTTGTGTATGACTCTCAAAGTTGTTATTGTTCCTGTTGTTAGCTCTGCAATTCATAGCTTTATGTCCAAAATTATTACATGCATAACATAAACCAAAAAATATATTTTGATACCTGGGAGTTGAAGATCTTATTTTGAAAGAGGTGCTCTTATGAATCATCTTCTTCTTGAGGCCTATTTGTCTGTGTTGATTCTAAAAATCGGGAACTTCTGGTGGAGTGTACATGAATAATCTTCATGTACATCTTCCTATCCTTTGGTTTTGCATAGCTTTTTGATTTGTTTCTTTCTGCTGTTTGGATATTGATCCCTTTTATGTATAATTGTATCCAAGTCTAAGACTTGTCATGATGAGGTTTTTTCTTGTTGATAATGTCATCTAGAACTTTTGAGCTATTTTGCATATTTTTCTTTTGAATATCCTTTTTAGTGTGACAATCTTTGCTTCAAGTTCACGGTCTGTTTCTTCTAGTTGTTCTTTGAGTGCTTATTCAATTCTTTTTTATCTTCTTCTATTTGAACCTTCAATCTTGTGATCATTTTGTTCTAGTTCTCGAGTGTCGCATCTAGTTCTTCTTGTAGTTTTTTCATGCCTTGCTTCCTCTTTCGATAACTTCTATGGAACACATGAATTCTTCTCGATAGTCAAATTACGCCTTTCATATTCTTCTTCACCTTTTTCATATCCTTCTTGATTCTTCGCATATTCTTCTTTAGAGTCTTCTTTATGCGAATCTTTTTACTACCATGAATAGAACTCTTCATGTCTCGCTATCACTGACTTCATCTTCATATAGTGATGATATGTCTTCTTTGATGAATAAGCTTTTCTTGAAATCTTTCTTTGTAGTTCTTTTGCCTTTTATATGGTGCTTTCCTTTTGAGTAACCTTTATCATTTTCCAAGATGTCATTGTTGTTGTTATATTCTTCTTATTCCTTTTTCTTTTTCTTTTATCTTTTTGGACGTTTGAGGGCTGCTTCTTTTACATCTAGATTTTCATGTTTTAGATCTCATTTCATATGTTGTGAAAATTCCACATCGCGGTTGGTCCCATGCTTATTGATTTCAGATCGATCTTTCTTCTAGTGATGATATCTTAGGGTTGAATCTCATAAGAATAAATCTTAGTAACTTTTGAACAATTACAACTTCTTGATTTCTTCTCCCAATCCTATGATTGCATTCACTTTCTCATAAACTCTTAAGAGTGAACGTGTTCCTCATCTTCCTTTGTTTTGGTTGTTCAGAACTGAGTTTGGGGTTGTTTTTTTTAATTTTGTATCTCCTTCATAAATGTTTTGAGCTTGTGGAAATCTATTTAGATTATTTACAATGTGCAACTTTGGTGAATCTTTTTTCCACTTTGAGACCATTCAAAAGTGCATTTTGTAGCTTTGGAATTATTCTAACCAAAGTTTCAACTGCTTTGTCTTTTGTTGGTGGAATTGTTGGTGTGTGTATCCATCTGTTGATTTCCAGTCTCAAACCGCTGTCCTTGTATATATGTATTCATCCTTATGCTTCCAAAGCATACTTTTTTCCATCAAAGTGTGGTATTTTATTTTTATGTGGGTTCTCATGATCTAACTTTCAATGGTTAAAATAATTCTTACGGAGAGACCTTCTCCTAATAGCAATTGTTGGATTCTTGAAGGGGTGTGAATCAGTAGTAGAGTAATTTAATCCTTTTTATCCATATAGTCCAAGTGTTATATAAATGTAGAATTATTATCAATAATGAGCAATAAGAAATGAACAATATCACATACGGTACACCAATGTTTCGTGGAAACCCAAATCGAGAAGCGATAGAATGTATGTCTTGAAGAATTACATTCATTGGAAGCACCAACTTCCTTTGTTTTCCAGTACAATTGGAAGGAGGCTCCACACCCCTAGTTTCTCGGGCTACAACCTAAGGAAGCTCCAACTCCCCAATTCTCGGCTACAACCAAAAGGAGGATAAAAACCCCTATGTTCTCAGAACACAATTGGAGGTGCAACCTGTCCTTACATCAACCACCCTGAAGTAGGAGTATAATGATGGAACCATTTTTTACACTATCACTGTGAGATATGCAGCTGTAAACATGTACCAATAAGCTTGAACCATGCATAAACTATGCATCATCTTGTCACCTCGACCTATAATCAACATGTACCATAAAACAAGTGCATCAGGCATTCCGCGGCCATAACACCCAAATGATACGTAATCAGCTTTGTACCATAAAAAAGTGTGTCCAACCATGTGCCAATTATGTAGAAATCATTTTTAAATTACTCATCAACTATGAATCATAATGTGTACCAACATCATCAACTATTACACCTAATGTATGTGCCAACTCATATTCACACATCTCAACCAGCACTTACATCTTGTACCTCAATAAAATCCTTATCAATTTCATCGTCAAATATGATTTGTAACTTTTGTAATAGACACAATTGTATATGATCACATACCTTCAAACCATCCTTAAATTGTAACAGGGACTAGCATTTTCATCAAAGCGTTTCTTTAGTCTCACAAGACTAGTTTTGGATTAGATGGCAACCCTAACTTGAAATAATCATAACTTTGTTTTCTAATGGAATAAAGATATGAAATTTGATACACAATGTGTTCTTTAGGGTGTTTTATGAAATTCCTCTAGGTGTAACCACTTGGAACCTCTCAAAAAGGAGTTATGGAAAAATGGCACACCTTACTAAATTCTAGCTTATTCTAGAAGCGACCTTGTGGCGTGCCCCACACAAAATTTTAGTTAATTGATCTGAAAATGTTACATAGAATAGTAAAAAATTTACACTAACCAAAAGAATTCTTATGGAATTTGGATCTGTTATGAAGAGTTGATAGTTTTTACACAAAAAATTGTTTTAGTTGGTTTCGGACTAGCCACAAACCCTATTTTCCACCGGAGTGTAAAATCAAAAATACAATGACCACAAGATGAATTGTTTACCACATATACTTGGATATGTTTCATCAATTCATAAATTTCCACCGGTCGAGATCATTCTATAAAAATGGATTATTGAAAATGGTGAGATGACTGGTAAACACATACGCCAAAGCATTGTCAAAAGAATTTATCCTTCCCCAATTCCGACCTTCTTTATTTCATCTTCCCTATGAAATTCGGTTTATGTATCCTTTGGTTACCTCAAACACCCTGTCGATTCAATGTTCTCAAGTTGAACAGCCAAATGAGAGAGCCTTGCCTCTTGTTATACTCTCCAAATTTCTTCCTTAAAAACATTTCTAGGTCACTTTCCCCACTTTCCTTATTTTAGGGTTAGCCATTTTCCATAGTTTATGTTGGTGCATTATTGAATTAATTTATTTTTATTATTCACTTTGGATTAGAGTACACTCATCACTTCAGTTTATTATTTTCCTTTTAATCTCATAAACCACTTTGACTAATTTGACATTTTGAGGCTTCTAGATGACATATGGGGTCCTCAAATTCCTTAATGCCATAACTCTCAAGCCGTGAGGAGTTATATATATATGTAGCATTCAACATACCACCAGAAATGGAATGACAATGTGACATTCCACATACCACCAGAAATGGAATGACATGTAATATCCATATAGAATAGTATTACCTAAAAATATATCAAAACTCATACCATTATCCATCAAACAAACTTGGGTCCATTACCCAAACCTAGGTTCTCTAACTTCTCATGGCCATAACTCTCTAACCGTGAGGAGTTATGTGACGTTTCACATACCAATGGAAATGGAATGACAAGAAATATCCATATAGGATAGTTTCACTGATAAATTCAATGGAGTTCATCTCATTATTCCATAAATAAGCATTGGTTCTCTAACCATACTTCTAGGGTAACTCAATCCACAAAGCGTCTTCCCGTGAGGGATTTCACCATAAGGGGACCACTTTGGAGTTCATCTATTTCTACTTATTATCGACCATGACAAGACAATAATGAGTCATCTTTACATCAAACAATCTTGGGTCTATTACCCAACCTTTGTGCTACGAGACTTTCTTCAAGGGTTGACATCAATGACAACCAACCTTAATCAACAATGTTGGGGGAAAGTGTCTATTCATTTCTAGTCATACCAAAAAAAAATCACCAACCTTTGTAAGTGATGTTAATAGAGATCAACACCTAGCCTATGCAAGTCATGTTGGGAGTAACCCACCGGCCACAACAAGTCATGTTGGGGGAATTGATACTACTGAGAAGCCTATACGTATAGGACATATTCCCAAGTTCCCTTGTAATATTTGTGAGGGATACTACCTTACTCATCTATTCCATGAGATTCGAGTGGTACGAAAATCATGGTCCTTTTTTGAAGGCCATTTTAGTTATGATTCATCTTTGGTTTCTCAATAATCTATTCAATAATTGGTTGATGAAGTGGTTGTGTTGATGCAATATTTAGTTGATACTACTCTTGTTTTGGAGGGTGATGCATCTCTTGACCATGCTGTATTGCATCCTATTCAACTAATGGTTGAGGAAGTGGTTGAGATGATGCAATATTTTTCCAATCCCACTCTTCTCTTGGATAGTGGCCAGTCTTCCAAAGTGGTCAAGACAACGTAATCTTCAGCTAATCCCACTCTCCTTTTAGAAAGTGATGCGTATTTTGACTATGTATTTAGCATTTACAGTTCAATACCTTATAAACAAGGGGTAATTCCACTCTCTTCGAGTACACCCCCTCCAAGTCTTAGTATGTTTTCCTTCGATTGGAATAATGTTGTGGAGCCTCACCTTCCTTCTTCTGCACCTTTCTAGATAATGGTTCTGGTTGAATCTATGTTGAAAGGAATTCATCGATGTGTTGTATATGAAGGATCCTCTGCAAGTATTTATACTCCTTGGATTTGTAATATTTGGGTTCTCCCAAGCTTGTGTAAGCTACGAGTGAGTTGTTGGCCTTCAACATAGAACCTAGTGAATGTCTAGGGATTCTTTCTTAGATGCCTATCATGTTTGATGGGAATATCATCTTGATTGATCTATTAGTGGTGTTAGGCCCTTTAGAATTCAATATGCTTCATGGGCATGATTATGTTTATGTGATTAAGGTTGTGGTGTCTACAATATTTCATGTGATGCATTTCCCTCATAACAAAAACATTGTCACTATTGATCAACTTTCATATGATAATCACCATCCTAGTTTGATTTCAGCTCAGGTTTCCCCTTTCTGTGTTCTTAGTGTTCAAGTAGACTCTTCCCTACCATAGGTGAATTATTTTGTGTCTTATCCTCAATGTTCAATTACTCCTGAGATGGCATATTTACATTTATGTTTGCCTTCTTGAGACAATATCTCGACAATTTATCATGTGGTTTATCCAATGGGGGCATGCAATCCTTTTCTTTCCCCTCTTGGCTCGAGTAATATGGTGTTTCCTCTTGAGTCTGACCTTGTTGTTTGTAAGACCTCGAGCACTTATATTTGTGATTTTTTGAGTCCCTATGTGATGGATGTTGAGTTTCCTTCAGATGAGGCCATCCTTGAAGCTCTGATTATGGATCCTGAACCTCCTCTTAAAATAGAAGCTTTACAAGTTGGTTACCAAATAATCCCTTTGCCTAAGGCTAGTGATGGGCTCTACCTAGAGAACTAATATGCATAAGTTGCAAGATTGTGTGGTCCCCTGTACATATTGTACTTTTAGGATTTATTGTTTTCAGGTTCCGTATACCTTAGCATGTGTTTTTATCAAAGGTTTCTATATTTTACTTATAAACTTTTGGGTGAGTGTTTTTGGTCTTATATATAGGAATTTGGAGACATTTTATTTGGTACCTTTTCATTCTATGTTGATCCATTCTAATAGGTAATTATCTTAAAACTGGCATATAGGTTTGATTTTCCCCTCCATGCATTTTTTCATTATTGTTTTCCTATTTCATTTTTCCTTAGTATTGACCCCACTGAGTTGCTATGCAAAACCTTCTCTATTTTTTAGAAGTGTAGTAATTCATGTGGTAGAGCCTACCTTCCATGGGCTTCCTAGATTATAATTGTTTTAACCCTAAATTGCACCACACATGCTTACTTGGCATTAGGCCATCTCATATACCTTCTTTTCCAAATCACTGCTAAACAACTCTTTGAAAATCCTCTTTTATAAAGGCCCATGTGCCCTACTCCATTCCTGCACGCATGTACATGCTGGCTGACCCAAAACAGCCCGCATGGACTGACAAAAGAACAAAAAAAGGAAAGTTGTCGATGGAACACAAAATCTATGGGTGAGTTAACTGAAACTCTCGGCCATGCATGGCGAGGGTTCGTCCAAATACCTAGCTCCTTCTAGCCTATAAAAGAAGGGGTAGGGGTCCCATTTGAAGAAGGAAAAATGTAGCAAAGAAACTATGCCCATTTGTGTATTCCCATTGTCCCAACCCTTTATCCTTTCCTAATGCCAAAGGAGATACAAAGAAAAGCAGTTGGAGGACAATAGAAGAGGAGCCCAGGATCAGGTTCGTGGAGCGGTGGCCAGTTTCAACTTTTGTAAGTTGACTCATTCAAAGTAATAAAGAAAATGTTTTTCCCATCCCAATTCATGAACTTTTTATAGTTTGATTAGTATATGTTTGGATTTCTAACCCATTAGTATATAAGTAGGATTCATGCGTAGTTGTTGCTTGTCTTGTATGCAGGTCATCTTTGGAAGGAGTATTGCAAAAAAGTAATCAATTACAATGGAGGATCGACATCAAATGTCGGGAATGAGGTAGGTTGATATTTACATGCATTTACTAAGAAAAGGGGATTTAAATCTAGGGATGAAGGTAGAAAGTCGTTTTTCTTCGGTCATATCTGCATGCAAAGTATGAATTGTATTTGCTAGTCCGTAGGGAGATTTTCCCCACAACAGAATTGGAGACCATACTGGGGAAACTCTCTAGGGTTCCTGGAATTTTATTTAGTTTTTGGGTAGTTTTAAAGACTATTTTTTCTTGCTTGTTTTTTCTTTTAGTTTCTGTAAGCTCTGAGCTAGCAGAGAGTCTAGTTTTCCATACCAACTTTCTCTGATTTTATTGACTGTGTTTGTCGGGACCCACAGAGGTACATGTGGCCTACATAAGGTCTACATGCATGTACCCATTCCCTACTCTCTTACAACCCGCGTGCGAATGCTAGCTGAAGAAGTAGCAGTAGCATGTAGAGTTCAGAGAACTTTGGGGGCAGTTAGCCTCTTCCCTGGCAGAATCACACTTTCTCAAGGGGTTTTCTGGAATTCTATCTGAGTGTTGGTTGTTTGCAGTCCTATCTCATATTGTTTTTGCTTTATCATTTTTCCTTAAATTATTTGTTTTTTTGTTAAAAAGAGTGTCCAAGCCTTTCAAGGGATCCCGATTATCAATATCAGTGGTCTCTTCCTAGTTTTCTCTGTTTGTTTTCATTTTTCTCAGAGTTTGGATATACACGCGGCCTGTACAAGGTCATCTCATGTGTACATGCCCTCTGTCTCTATCCAGCGTGCGTTCACACGCATGTTGTTAGAGTAACAATCGCGTGCTTGTACAGGATACTTGTTGTTGAGTGTAAGGCAGTCATCCTTTCCCTTGATAAGAATTATTCTTCTCAGGTGTTTGAATCTCTTTCTGAGCAATCAGTAGCTTAGGATTAATCTTACCCTTAGCTTGATTTTTCTCATTTAAAAAGTTGTCATAAAAATAAAAGAATTTTTAAGGATTTTAGACAACTGTGAGAGTCATTTTTTTTTTAAATTGCTAGTGTGTGATTTTTGACCTGATTCTTTGCGATCTACGATTAGGAAATAATTTTTTTTCTTGGTTTTTATTTGTTGGTATTTTTCCTTTTTGTTTTATCAAGCATTTAAATTAAAAAAAAATCTCTTTTCATTTTCTTATTTGGTTGAAAAGTGTGATTTTGCATTATTAGCCAGGGAAAAGTCATTTATTTCATAATTTTTTGCAGTTTACTTAGATCATAAGTAGCTTTTAGTCAAGTGAAAGGTTTTTTGAGTTTGTTGTCCAAAATCTTGAAAAATTAAAAAATATTTATTTTGAAAAGTTGTTGAAATTTTGCATTAAGCAAAAGTTTTGGTTCTAGCTTTTTAATTCATTTTTTTTCTTTCGTCGTTTACACCTCATCAGTTTCACTTTCATACCCCTTGACGTAAGATAAATCCATGAAAGTAACGCTAAATTTAAAATCTACTAGAATTTTATGTTTGTAGGGTTCAACAACTAGTTCAGGATTAGGGCCTTGGATTAGGTTGGAGAGGAAACTCTTCAAGGCCATTTAAAATCTAACATTGGAGTCTGAGTTTGGGAGTGTCTAAGTCTAGTGTCGTGAAATTTATCCGGGACTCCCCTCTAACACAGGGGTTAAACACGAGGTCACATGCGGAAAGGTAGCGGAGATAACCCCTCCAAAGTTGGACCAATCGTAGTGGAGAACACATATAGAGGGCTTGTCTAGGGATTCCGTCGTTTGCATTTGCCATGGGGCTTCATGGGTCTCAAATCCATTCAAGGTAATCAATTTTATTCTAGACCATTTTCTCTCAATACCCTTGACAAGTTTTGGGCTCGATACCCTGCTCATTGTGGTCTACCCAACTTTCGACTGTACCCGCCTGGTGACTGTTCGCGCATTGGCAACCTAGTTGCCAATCTTGTTTAGGGACATACACAGGTGACTGCGGGGGTATACCATGGTACCTAGGACAGACATCGGGCCATGCTTTGCAGAGTATACCCAGAGGGTGCTTCCATGTTCAAGTTGCACTTGCACCAGTAAGTTTCTTTAGTGTTGGTTATTGTAACTATTCTTCCAATTAATTTAGTGTTTGCTTGTCTTGTCTTCTAGGGTATTTTTTAGTGTGTGTTACTTTTGAACGTTTAGAATACCTTAGAGTTTCTTTGATCTTATCACACAGTGGAGGATCTTGAGCTTCGTCAGTCACGAAGGCTTCTTGGCCTGCCATCGGTTACACTGGAGCCACCCCCGCCACCATTAAGGTGAAAGATAGACCAACAAGGGTCTTTTGAAGCAACCGGGTTACAAGCCATTGTGCCCGACCAACCCCCGGAGGAATCAACCATTTTGGAACTTGAAGCAATCGCTCTTGGCCCAGTTGAAACCCCAACCACTGATTTCTTGGCACCTTTCATCATACCAATTCAATTTTACGAACGCCAGACAGTGTTGCACACAGTAATGGAAACAAATGTTGTTACTCCTTTTGGGAATTCTTCAATTCCCACCATGGTTGTCACCACAGGAGAGATTTCATCTCCTAACCCACCATTTTCATTCTAAGCCACCATGGTCTCGACTTCACACAGTGGTCCAATCCCGTCTTTGGTGGCGGCCACAACCCCTTTCACACCAAGTGAGATAGGCCCTTCGTTCTCATATGGGATGCCTAGTTCAGGTACAAGTCTTGTACTTTCTTACTCCACTTTATAGACTTTAGGTCTAGGGGTAGGGAGCTCTAGCGCTCCTCTGCAAGGTCACATGGGGGGCACTCCTTCTCCTTTTAATGCTTTCCCTTATGGAGTAGGTCATATTCCTCCTTTGTCCCCTTCACTCGGTGGCTCGCATCAGCAATCCGTCGGGCAACCTACACACAATAGTTTATTTGGAGTGGGGATTCAAGGACCACCTTCGCATAGTATGACGGTAGGTTCAACACTATTTTATTTGAGGTAACAACGCCTTCTCATCAGCTTCTTTCTCGATTGGGGGAAATCCCATTTTTGGACAATTGAATCCTATGCAAGGTACTATTCCTTCACAGGGGGCAAACCTAGGAACTTCTTTCGCTTCAAGGCCTTGGAATTCTTGGCAGGGCTCTGTTCCCTCATATAGAATGCCAATCTGGGGTAATTATTTCCATAATCAATGCAACCCTGGACAAACTACCATGCCTATCCCCATGGGACCGGCATGGGGTAATCCTTCCCAAAGTATTTCGAATATAATGCATGCCCAACAGTGTACGTCCTATTTGGGAAATCAGCCGATGATGTCGCCACATATGTAAAATCCATATGCCAGGTAGAGTCATGGTTTCTACCAGAATCTAGGCCAGCAGCCAAACTTTTCCTGGAAACCTAGTGCCATTCAAATTCCAGGCCCCTTTTTCCCAGGTTATCACCAACAACCCAAACTTCCTTTCCTGATGATTTTACACTTGCCAGATTTGACAAGGTTGTTGAATGACCCTATTTGTCATGATCCACGTTGGCCTCCTATGCTGACAAAATTCCTTCGAACATTCCAAAGTTCGAAGCCAAGCCTAACGAAGATCCAAGAGATCATGTGACTACCTTTCATCTTTGGTTCTCATCTAACTCATTGAAATATGACTCCGTACGGTTGTGATTGTTTCAACATACTCTCATTGGGAGTGCCACGAAATGGTACATTGAGCTCGATCGCTCAAGATACTATTGTTTTGGAGAACTGGAGATGGATTTCCTTAACCATTTTCAGTTACCTGTGAGATACGACGCTGGCACATAAACTCTCTCCAATTTTGAACAAACAATAGCGGACCATATCTCTGATCACATACGAGAATGGAGATGTTGAAAGAGTTTAATCAAGGTACCAGTCCCACCAGCATTCCTACTTGAGTGGTTCCTTAAGTCTTTGGTCCCACAGTTATCCAAAGACATTGCGACGTTAGGAGTTTTCTCCAAAGAATATGCCATCACGAGGGCTCAATAATTTGAGCTCATCTATTCTCAATCCGGTTTATTATACAACATCTTACCAAATGCGCCACGTTCAATACTGGATAAAACTAGACAGAGAGTTGGACCACATGCCGATGGTATTATTGGTTTAGCACAAACAAAGCCCATTGAGCAATTGATGTAGCAGTTGCAGCAGTTATCTATACAACACATAGTGGCCAGCCAAACTACTTCTTTGTCTATTCCCCCTACCAAAACGTCGGAAGTACACACAGTGCAGTCGACTAACCCAAAGGCTACCCAGCAGCCTGAAGGGAAGAAAAAAAATGAAATAAGGGTAAGGAGGATAAAAAACCCAATGATAATGATGGTAGGGACAACACTGAAAAATGGAAGGCGAGGTATCCATGCAACTTGTGCGTGAAAGACCACCCGACCCATCTATGTCCTCGACTTGCAGAGGCCAAAATATTTGTCATGCAACAACAATAGGCAGTGTTGACTAATCCATTTCAACATGGAAAAAATCTAACTCAAGCCTCTGCAAGCACAAAAGGGGGCATCCAAGAACCCTACCCGCCTCTGAACAACCCCGCATCTGCAAACGTATATGTGGTTAGGGGTGATGCTTTTATATCGACTAGAGCGCATGACTATAGTAAACAAAGTGCTTCTGAGAAGGGTAAAGAAGTTGACCTCCCATATCTTCCTCTAAAGATTGAGAAGACATTGGGAGAAACAATGACACAGATTCCAAAAGGTGCATTTAAAAAATCTTCTCATAACCCAAATGTAAGGGCCACCCAAAACTACTCTGTGGTGGAGGATTTATCACAAACTCCTTGTGCGATGTTTTCTTTGGAGGTCCTCCAAAGCTGCCCTTCTCAAAGGAAATCCTTGTTCACTGCTTTATGCTCTATTGAGACTTGTAATCTGGGTACCATCATGTTGGATACAATAGACTTAAAACCTCGTCTTCCTTACCATGTAGCGTTTCAGATAGTAGTGGCTTATCCCACGAAAAATTTCACTCAAAATATCTGTGTTATGTCATTGGCATGTTGGAAGGCCATTGGCCAGCCCGTTTTGTCTCCATCATCTACTCTCCTCACTGCTTTTGACAGTCGTTCATTCCGACCACATGGCATTGTGCCTTCTTTCCCCATGCAGTTAGGAGGGAAGACCATGTGTGTCGAAGTAGAGGGACTTATGCTATGCAAGTTGTGGTTGCTACAGTTTTCTAGGTCTTGTTGTTTCCACATGAGGGTCGAATAGTGACCATCGATCAATTGTCTTTCTCCAAACCTGACCCAGCTTTGGGGGCATCCACGGTCCCGATGATTGATAATCCTCAAACATATGTCATTAATGTAGGAGTTGGTCTGTGCCCATCCTTGATGGGTACCTTCGATTACCCACCTCCTCACAATGATATCAAATTTATATCCAATCACTATAAGGTTGAGATTTTTCAAGTTTCATCGTTCCGCACGACTTATTTCGAGGATCCCTGGATACTTCCTTCCCCATCGGCCCCGATGGACGAGACAGGGCACTTGGGAATATCTATGCCCTTGTCTGTAGTTGAAGTAGTGTACTCTTTAGTCCAGCAAGCTTCAACTAACACTGATCCGACTCCTGCACAAGAGTTAGATCCACTTCTAGAGCCTATTTGGGATCAAGGTTCTCTCGCTAACATTGATTCATTAGACCTAGTCTTTCCTTCTGATGAAGCAGTAATCGAAGCAATGACTAGTCTGGACAGACCTTGGGACGATCTTCATCACAGATCATATTTTCTCCCAGAGTTAAGTCGAATAAAAGCAGGAGAATTCACCGTGATCATGATGGGAGATCAGTCATGCCCTATTAATCTCTTAGCTACACACAAAATTTATGCTGAGGGCAATATGAAAACTATTGCTAAAACCGTACCAATCAATATCTCCCGAAACCCTGGCATCATGGAGAATGTCTTCGTCGGAGCGGATTGCTCCCCTGAAGAGATTCAAATATACACAAATCTTTTCAAAGAATTCCACGACGTGTTTGCCTGGTCTTATGAAGAAATGTCAGGTATCGATCGAAAAATAGTTGAACATGAGATCACAACATATCCTGATGCCAAGCCTGTTCGACAGAAGCTTCATCTAGTTAATCCTAAGAAAGAAGTAGCCATCAATATTGAGGTTGAGAAATTGCTAAAGGCAGTTTTTATCTATCCTATCCATTTGACCCAATGGGTGTCAAATCCTATGCCAGTCAATAAAAAACAAGGCACGATTCATGTATGTACCGATTTCCATGATTTGAACAAGGCATGTCCCAAAGATAATTTTTCAACACCATTCATCGACCAGATCATCGATGAATGTGCTGATTACGAGGCCTTTTCTTTCATGTATAGTTTTTCGGGATATAATCAAATCCAAATCAAACCCGAAGACCAACACAAACGACATTCATTTGTCCTTGGGGTAAATTCGCGTCGCGTATCGTAAAATTCCTTTTGGTATTAAAAATGCTAGAGCCACCTTCCAGCGGGCCATGTCTTTTGATTTTCATGATCTCAAGCATATAGTCGAGGCCTATCTAGATTATTTAGCATCACGATCTTGCAAGAGAACGGATCATCCCACACACCTTAGACTGATCTTCGAACACTGTCGCTACTTTTTGATTCGCTTGAATCCAAACAAGTGCAGCTTCTGTGTAACGTCAGGACATTTGTTGGGTTTCATCATATCAAAAACAAGGATCATGGTCGATCCTCTCAAGGTGGAGGCATTAATCCAGTTTCCCCCTCGACGCACAATCCTTCAACTTCATAGTCTACAAGGCAAGACAAACTTTTTATGACGCTTCATCGCCGACTATGCCGAAATCACCAAGGGCTTTATGTGCTTACTGAAGAAAGATGTTCCTTTTTACTGGGATGATGCCACTCAACACTCTTTCAACGCATTAAAACATGCCCTCACAATTGCCCCTCTGCTCCGACCACCTAACTATAACAAATATTCTTATTATATCTGGTTGCAGTAGAGTCAACCATTGGCATGGTTTTAGTTCAGGAAGATGATTTGTTCTTAGAATACATGATCTAATACCTGAGTTGAGTCCTCATAGGACCAGAAATCAATTATTCTCATATCAAAAAACTTGTGTTGGTAGCAGTTCATGCTATTCAACGGTTTCGTCATTATGTTATGTTTTGCAATACCACCATCATTGATGTCATGAATCCATTCTAGTACATGTTGACATGACAGGTAATAGGTAGAAAAATCAGTAGATGGATAGTCATCCTTGAGGATTTTGACTTAGACTTCGTTTCATCAAAGTCCAAAAATTCATTGGTCTTCGCAGAGATTATTTCAGAACTTCTGGTTGAGTCAGGTGACATTGTGCCTGAATAATCGCCTATCTGGGGAGATATGTTTTTGATCACATCTTTAGATCCCTGGTACAAAGATATACTTATCTATCTCTATAATTTGAAGTTCCCCACTTCTACTTCTCATGATGAGCATCGACGTATATGCCATCAGGCTAAGAATTATCTCATACTCGATGATACGTTGTATCAGAGAGGTGTAGACTGCATCTTACGTCGATGTCTCACACATGAGAAGGAAGTTATCATGCTCAATGATTGCCATACCAGAGCTTGTGGTGGTCATTTGTTTGGGTTGGCAACAGCCCAAAAGATTCTACGAGCAGGTTACTTCTTGCCGACACTTATCAAAGATTGTATCGAATCGGTCAAGAAGTGCCATCCATGCAAATCTTCTCTTAGAAGATGAGGGCACATCCCGCTCTCATATTTTTTGTTATCACAGTTAGTCCCTTCACCAAGTGGGGGATTGATTACACTACTTTCCACCCCCTTTTAGCAAGGGGGAATCGCTATATAATCATAGTTTTCG
Source organism: Picea sitchensis (assembly GCA_010110895.2). Taxonomy (NCBI): domain Eukaryota; kingdom Viridiplantae; phylum Streptophyta; class Pinopsida; order Pinales; family Pinaceae; genus Picea; species Picea sitchensis. Next base: position 76,823 of record SNQJ01S0025189.1, read on the forward strand.
ACTACTTCACAAAGTGGGTGAAAGCTATGCCAACGTTTAAAGATGATGGAGAGACTGCAGCTCTCTTTTTATTCAACTAGATCATAGCCAGGTTCACCGTCCCAAGGGAGATTGTCACTGACCATGGCAGTCACTTTCAGAATTAGATGATGGCCGAATTAACATCAAAGCTTGGGTTACGGAAAGAACATTCATCACCCTACTACTCCCAGGCTAATGGGTAGGTGGAAGCTGTAAACAAAACTCTTAAGACTATTCTACAGTGAACTATCAACTTAGCCAAGTCAAATTGGCATTTAATGTTATACTTGACATTATGGGCTTACCGAACATCTGTTAAGATTGCAACTGGTTTCTCACATTTTCAACTCGTTTACGGGCTGGATGCAGTCTTGGCCATCGAATGTCAGATCCTGTCTCTAAAATTGGTAGTACAATTATTACCCGACACTTCTCCGCTTGAAGAACGGTTAGTATACCTTGAGTAGATCAATGAATAGAGTCATGATGTGGCCCTGGCCAACGAGGCTCACAAACATAAGGTCAAGTGTCAATATGATAGGTCCGTTCATCCTCGGCTTTTCTCTGAAGGTGAACTTGTCCTGGTCTATGACCAAGATAAGGACCCCCTGGGGGTAGGCAAACTCAAACCCATGTGGTTCGGGCCTTTCATCATAAAAGAGGTATTAAAAAAGGGCACCTATTGTCTGGTTGATTTCTAAGGGAATGATTTGGCAAAGCCTAGAAATGGGCTCTACCTTAAGAAGTATTACTCATAGGCAGGTCACTGTGGGTAAGTTTTTGTAACATATGTATAGTCTTTGTAGTATTACTTTTTTGTTTCTTTTAAATGTTATGGACGTGTCATTGATGTTATCTTTCATCAATATGAAAGATGTCAAGTGATTCTAAGGTGTTCGTTGGGTATGCAGACGATGCTAGTCGGCACACTCGGAGGCTTGCCTCTGTAGCTTGGGTAATCTTTACACCTCATGGCCAGTTGTTATCCTCCAGAGGTATATTCTTAGGTGACACCACAAATAATGTCACCGAGTACAGTGCAGTTATTAAGTTGCTTTGTGACGCTTTATCATTGGGTATCTCTCATCTCCAGGTCTATCTCGACACTCAATTGGTTGTGTCTCAGTTAAACATAGTATACCAGGTTCAGGATCCAACTTTACACCTACGATTCCTTAGGGTACATCTCTTAGACCGAAACTTTGATTATATTACATATTTTCAAGTTCCTAGGAGATTAAACCAAATTACAGATACTCTAGCTAATCAAATTTTAGATTGGCATCTTGCACACATATGAAAGAACATTGACATAAGCATGTAAATACATTTTTTCACACATGATCCTTAAGACACAAAAGACCAAAAAAACATATATAATATCATAAAAGTAACTAGAGTACATAGATGGATGCAAGCGCCTAAACAATCAGACCCACGTCCGAGGTTCCCCCACTACATGAGGCTACATGGATGGCGTCAAGTCCTCAATCTCCACCATTGGGACTATGCGAGTGAGTGCAGTAAAGTTCCGCTCAACTTGTTTGAGTACTCTCTTAGCCTCCCCCACTGGGAGGTCTCCTGCTACTACTAGTCCCCCGGCAGCAGCAGCTGCGGCCCCTGGCCGAGGATGACACCTGTTCCTTGCATAATCGACAGGTCGCATGGGTCCCACATCTGCATGAAACAAATGTATATCCGTCAAATACTCTGGCATATAAAAAATGATATATATAACAAAAATCACATAAAAATCACATATAAAACAACAAAAAAACTACAAAGGTGGAGACTTACCCATCTCCCCTCGCTCCTCACCAGGAGGCACGGGTATCTCAGGATCTCTCAAAAAGTCTATCCCTACATATGGGTAATCCTCGATCATAGCGATCAACCGTGACAACCATGCAAAAAATTCATCATTGAAGGACTCATTGGTCCTTCCACCACCCTGTCCCGACAGTAATACTACCCATCTACATACAACAGGAAAAGAGGCCTGATGTCCTCGTACCACTTCTAGAGGACTAAAGCTCATAACTCTATCGAAAAAGAAGGAACACAAAATAGTCTCGAACCCAAAGTTCCTCTGTGTCCACTGATGGCAATCTGTCAATTGCCTTTTCATACACTCCAATAGTGTGGTACTCCAGTCAAACATTTGTTCATTCAAGCACTGGATAGCACAGTTCATCTGTGCACAAGACGCCTGATGCAAGGTCGTTGAACCGATAATTCGACTAATAAGCAATAATATCGCTTGAAATGATAGGTTAGTAATATTACTTATGGGCACCTGGGAGCTCAAACGGTTTGTCCCAGCCTCATAGTGCAGGGCTATCAATTCCGCTATGTTATGCGGCTCCGATGGAAACGTCCTGAAATTGACTGGTTCCCCTCTCCTTGAGAGGCCAGTCAAAAAGTAGATATCTTCGATGGTAGGCACCAGTGATTGCCCCTCTAGCATGAAAGCCTCTGCATCAGGGTGCCAATAGTCAACCAAGGCATTCAGTAGCCTCGGTTGCACCTGCATAAATGGACACATGAAGAACTTTAGCAAACCACATTGCATTAATGCGGCCACGACATTCATATCTCCTGCAACCAACTCACCAACTTCTTCATGTTCCCTTTCCCTCCAGTGGACATACATCCTGCCAAAACAACAAAGTTCAGGAGGATGAGTGAGTTCTCTTTAGTTCTTTTTGTTTATAAAGGGAGGTCCATGTGTGCTGTCTAGGTGACAGTTGCATGTACATGCGGGCAGTTTTTACTCTTCCTGAGTGTACAAGAGGCATGTCCAGAGACAACCCACGTGGACCTAGGGCCGACCTTTTAAAGGTCGATGCCCACCCAAAAAATGAAATGAAAAGAAAAAATAAAGAATTGAATAGCTAGATAGGGGAGTTTGTACTTACTTGGTCCAGATGGAAGTTCGTTTCATCCACTGTAGCTCTCGAAATCACCATTTTTATCAAAGGGGGTCTTTTGGCTCCATAGTCAATTTCCAAATCAGAAATGGTGATAATGAGCTACCAGCTTCTATTTATAGACTTTTTGGCCTCTTTTTGTCACTTTTTTGGCCTCCCTTATCTTTTTCTTTATACCAAAAACCATTTAGAGTGATTCAGGAGTTATATGGGAGGGATTTGATCGGGTATTGGGATAATTTTTTTGAGTTTTGAGTAAATTTTGACGGTCCATGAAAAATTTTCCGACGATCAACTTGAGCATATAGGTTAGGTTTCTATCCTGATTTTTGTATCTCGTTGTCTTTTTCATTCGCCATAGGATCGATCCCATCAGATTGTGACATAGAACCATCATCTTCGTTTTACAAGTGTCACAATTTGGCAGTAGAGATTACCAGAACATGGATGCCCTAAGTAGATCCTGGTTGCATTATGGCATTCATGCTATCTCTAAAAAAACTGTAGGCTCGAGATTCCTTATAGTCTTTCCTGAATATGAGTTTTAGCCTCATTTGCATGATTCTTCTTCTCTCTTGACCTCACCCTTAGGACTCCCAAAAAATAACAGGTCTTCTTTTAAGCCCTTTTCAGACACTCTAAATATGAAAAGATTGTCGAGCGATCTTGTGGCCTTTCATGCTCGTTAAACTGAAATGTGAAGTCACGTCTGTCCGGCGGTAGTTTACCCCTTTTTCGGTCCAGAGGTTCAACTGTACGAACAAAGGTATACTCTATGGAACTTCAACTCTATAGAAGAGTACTCTTAGGTATGATTTTATCCCTTTTTCGGGCCTGAGGGACTAAACTTACGAAGAAGGAACCCCAATAGAGTCCATAGTTAAGCTCTTTTCAAACTCCCTAAAATTGAAAAGATTGTCGAGTGACCTTATTCTTTCACACTCGTTAAAATTGGTCCAGAAGAACATTCCTGACAGAGCCCATAGTTAAGCTTTTTTCAGACTCCTTAAAAATGAAAAAATAGCCGAGTGATCTTGTCCTTGTCACACTCGTTAAAATGGTTTTGAATCGATGTCTTATCGGTGCTCATTTACCCATTTTTCGAATCGACTAGACTATATTCAAAAAAGGTACCCTAATGGAGTCTCCTTTTATGTTTTTTTAGACTCTCTAAATATGAAAAACCACCAAGCTTACCTTCTCTGGGCTCGTTAAAATTACATCGAAGGATGTTACCATTGTGTGTTTTATTAACCACATTTGCATACCTTATACGCCAGCCTTGTAACAGTTTGCTTCTGCATCTTAACACCTTTGGCCCTCGGAGGATTTTTCTTGAGTTTCATTCTACTAGAACATCAGTCTTGTCCTTGTGCCTTGAGCTTGTATGTTTTCAACAATCCTTCGTCCTTTGTAACGTAATATTCCTTTATTCTTTTTCCACAATTATTGAAAAGAAAAAAAAAAATCAAATATGCCCCAAAAAGAGGAAGGGAAAAGTATTTTCTTTATTGGCAGCATAATGAATCGCCCTTGGATAAAGCATATCTATCCATTTGTTCATTAGACTATGGGATGTAGTACGAACTTAGGAAGATTTTTCTCGCTATATAGAGTTGTGTCCTCCACCATTTGGTTATCCTCCCAAACATATGGAGAGTTTGCATTGCCTCCTGCTTCGTAGACTTATGATTACTGCCATGCTACCTGAGTCTCATCATTTGTCATGCTATTATCCGAGGGAAGTTTGTCACCAAGCTTGAGTCGGCCCCTCTGCAATATGTCTCTTGTCCTCATACCTGACCATCCTAAACATCCAATAAATTCCTTGTTCGAAATCACTGAAGCCTTCAGTTTGATCATCAAGATTATCAAGTCCAGGACCGATGAGCCATCGAAGACCTCTAGGTAGTGTAGTCGTACACTCCTACTTGAGTTTTGAAGATTTTGAAGTTGTTCCTCGAGCTATGAAGATCAGGCCGTATCAGCTTCTAGAAGATGGATACTTTATACATATATCTTTTCGATTTCGAGATGTAGCTCCACTGTGTATTGTTCGTGGCTACTCTTTATATAGTTATATGACATGGATCTACAGTGTATTTGATTTGTAGCCATGATTCTATTTTATCCCGAGCATGGGTATGCCTGCCTCAGTGAGACATGTGTTATTTTTCAGATAGTGCCTCCCGATTCCTGATCCTTGGGCTCAATCGTTTGGCACATCAGTAAATATTGGTAATGTATTTTGGCCATCAGATGCTCTTCTGACCTCACAAATTAGGGGGCATCTATTATAACCCTAAATTGCACCACACATGCTTACCTAGCATGAGGCCATCTCATATCCCTTCTTTGCCAAAGCACTGCTGAACAACTCTTTGAAAATCCTCTTTTATAAAGGCCCACATGCCCTACTCCATTACTGCACACGTGTACACGTTGGCTGACCCAAAATAGCCCACGTGGACTAACAAAATCACGAAAAAAGGAAACTTGCCAACGGAACACAAAAGCTATGGGTGATTTAATTGAAACTCTCGACCATGCATGGCCGAGGTTTCATCCAAATACCTAGATCCTTCTAGCCTATAAAAGAAGGGGTAGGGGTCCCATTTAGAGAAGGAAAAATATAGCAAAGAAAATCTGCCCATTTGCATATTCCCATTGTCCCAACCCTTTAGCCTTTCCTAATGCCAAAGGAGATACAAAGCAAAGCAGTTGGTGGATAGTAGAAGAGGATCCCAGGATCAGGTTCGCGGAGAGGTGTCCGGTCTCAACTTTTGTAAGTTGACTCATTCAAAGTAATAAAGAAAATGTTTTTCCCATCCCAATTCATGAACTTTTTATAGTTTGATTAGTATATGTTTGGATTTCTAACCCGTTAGTATATAAGTAGGATGCATGTGTAGTTGTTGCTTGTCTTATATGTAGTTCATCTTTGGAAAGAGTATTGCGAACAAGTAATCAAGTACAACAGAGGATCGACATCAAACGTCGGGAATGAGGTAGGTTGATCTTTCCATGCATTTACTAAGAAAAGGGAATTTAAATCTAGGGATGAAGGTAGAAAGTCATTTTTCTTCGGTCATATCTGCATGCAAAGTCTGAACTCTATTTGCTAGTCCGTAGGGAGATTTTCCCCACAACAATAATCCCTTTGTATTCTAGTGCTCATGATGCAAGTTTTCTATTAGGATCGGGAGTCATGTTTAGTCCCGCCATGACTTTGTGTTGAAGCCTCATATATTCTTCTCAGTTTTTTTCTATCCATTACCTATGGGACTCCCTCGAACGTATGATACCATGTATGTTATCACCTTTTTGGGTTCTTCCATAGGTATTGTGTTCTTTTTTGGCATATAGAGTGGGTTTCATTTTTCCTTGACTATGCATTTATCCATATCTTTCACAGATCTTCCATAGGGTCCACCACATTCATTAGCGTCACTACACCTCTCAAGATTCTTAAAGGTGGACCGCATATGGATGGTAGATCTTACCTCTCCATGTGTAATGTACC